>BPLQ01005402.1:0-84304 GCA_021605075.1 Caerostris darwini
AAGTTATTTTTAATATATAATCAAAATTTAAAAAGAAAATTCTTAAAAAAGAGAATTGAATACCATACAAATAATTGTATTAATTAAAAATATTTGCAGTAATTGTAAAAAACAGTAGAGCGACAAACTAAACAAAAGTAAATTGTAATGGACAAAAGCCTCTTTTGCGAGTTTTTTCCACTAATTGTTTTTCAGGATTTCCTCGATTTACTCCCGACTTTTCTTTTGATGTTACATAATAATTCGAAAATAACGGTGCTTTTTATCCCGTATATTTCCTCCTGAAGTCAGCGGGATAGACACTGTCCGAATCTTCTGTTCCTTTCTATCCAAAATTTAAATATATGAATGATAGAAAATATAATTCTAAATTTATTTGTATACTCTTTACTGTTAAGTACGTTAAAATAATTAGGAAAAGAACTCATTAAAGTCACAATTTGATGCAAGCTAAATTAACTTAAAGAAAAATAATTTATAAGCATTGGGTAGTCATGAGAAAAAAAAGAAAATAGCTAGCCCCATAATTTCCACAATTAGGACCGTCTTGTATGCACAACAGACTCATCACTAATTAGCCTTCCCAAAAAGTCTCTTCTTCCCAGATCCCCATCCACTAACACCCGAACCAATTTACGAGTTAATATGATTTATACTACAGGGGGCGGGGGGTAAGGGGCGGAGAAGACTGAATCACACTCAGGAGTTTCTAGCAGCGGAGACTTGCTAAATACATATGGCATCTCGGGGCTCACATTCTCAGAGTTCTCCCCTACCTCATTTCCTGGGAAGGTGGGAAAACGTGTCATCGGAAGATCGCCTCAGGTCGAGAATAGTTAAAAATTTAAACCATACAGTATCACAATATATTATGTATGAGGGTGTCACCATTTTTTTTATCTTCTTTTTTTCTTGAAAGAAAGAGAACTGGTTTGCTGCATTGATGTTTTTGGTTTAATATTGATGACTGGTTTGGTGTTGACAAGCAACAGGTCTGTAGGGCATGTGTTGCAAAAGATTGCGCTTTTTTGCTTTGACATGAAACTGCCTTGTGGTTTCCTTTAAGTGAAATATTGTTGTTCGACGGCAGTAATATTTAAAGTTAATTTGAATTATTTGTTTTCAAGAATGTGGAATAAGTATCTTTTCTATAAACTTCTTTGTGAATATTAAAATATATATATAAATCTTTTTTTTAACCAGCCCCTCTGTAATCTTTCAGAAAGTGTATGTAATATATGCCTTAGTAAATCATTGTATTGGTATTGTGCTATTATTGAAACGCCACTTTCAGTGTTATTCTATGAAATTGCTATTTTAAAAGTAAAAAAAAAAGTTGATTATTTTAGAAAATCCTTTCTAAAATAATTGCTTTGTGGTCTTGCTTTGGATAAGACGAAAAATCCTCAAAGTTCTAACCAGGAAACCTTAAATAGTCATACGAGAGATAGATACATCGAGTCTACAATTTTTTTCAACCCAATTTTACTTTAAAACACAAATGGATAAAAATGAATCATTAATTTTTGTATGTTAAATAATATGATGTTCCGCTACCTTGAATATAAAAGACAATTAGTGAGTAGAATACATCAAACAAAAAGTAAAATAAATTTACATTATTTGAATAAATGTTGTTGTTGTTAACTATGGCTTTTATTTGGCCACTTACAGTAGAAACAAAAAGAACATATAAGCAAATCAAAATCACGAAGGGAAATAACTAGACATTCTTAACGAAAACGTCCAAGAGGCACAGTTAAAAACAGTTAACAAGTTAAATGTTCTAATTATAAAAAAGTGTTTAAGAGTTAGAAGCACCAGAATAAAAGTTCTTGATCAGGACATGTTTTTATCTGATCCTCCAGTAAAGAGTACACAAATAACCATTCTGTTGTAGGTCCAGTCGCGAGCAAACAAGTAAATGGGCCTGCCTTCATTTTCTCTGTCCTACATAAAAAACATACTTATATCAGAGTTCCCAATCCCTAATTTGGTCAAATGTTCGGCCAGACACTTGACCATACAAAACATTTTCAAATTTTCAAATATGATGTTTAAAAAATTTAATTTATTAATCTTTTTTTCTAATAATATTGAATTTTTTTGTTATGGAAGGCAAGAAAGGTCTCTGATATCTCATTAATAAATTTGATGTAGAATATTTTGCTTATATCCACGGAATTTTTAAGATAACTATATCCAAAACGAAGAGGCCAATTTTCATTAAGCAAATATATTTTAAAGAAAAAACAATGAATGTGAGTTATGGTTATCGTTTACAAAAAGATAACATGGAAAATATTTAGGAACTTTGTATTTATGATTACACTTGATTATTTTTTTCTGTATTCTATTTTTAAGAATATACTGAAAAGAAATTTATATATCACGGAATACAGCAGATGAAGATTTTTTTAGTCATATTCTATTAAATATTTAACCTTATTAACCTATTAAATATTTAGCATTCATTAAATATCAAAATGTTTATTTTAATATAATAACATTACTTTTAATGTTCTTATAAAATTATAACTGACACGAAATATTTCTGATCAGTTAGGTCTTTGTAATGTTATGTAAGGTTTTTTAGTAATGTAATGTAATGTTTGTATGTAATGCGTTTATGTAATGTAATGTTTTTTTAAAAAGGAAATATTTTATTTATCTGTTACGTATTTTAATGTAATTAAATATGTTATTTATTTAGAAGTATTTGTTAATGTGCTTTATATTTTAATATTTTTAATTGAAAAAGAAACAAATATTATTGATGTCGAAGCAGACATTTTAATTCAAACTTTTATTTAATATAATACTTTAAAAATGGAGAAAATCCTTACAAAAAAAAAATCCGATCTCATATATTTTAATAAACTTTTACATCAGACACGATTTGAAAAATTTTTAGAACTGGATAATTGTTTATGAAGTTTATTAGAAATAGGTTTTGAAAATGCAAGTATGGAATGAATCAACAGATTTTTATTTCGTGTAACATTTTTGTTGTAGCATTTTTAAATAGTTACCTGAATATGAAAAAAAAAATGGAGGCAATTAACTTTTAAGAGAAATTTTAATGAAGGACACAACAATTGGAATGGACAAAATTGCTGTAAAAATGTAAATAAATAATGAATATCATCCTGGTTTAAAAAAAGGGGAATCTTTTTTTTCTATACAATTATATTTTATGTTACTCTTTGAATAGCATATTCACGATGTGATGCTAGTTTACTTTAATTATATGACGTACTTTCCTATTGCTTATTAAATGACTTAAAAGACAAAATTCTTGAAAAGAAAACAAGTTTATTTATAGGATTGTAAACACTTCTTTATTATAAAATTATTATCCTGATTTAAAAAAAATTGCATTATTTTTTACATGCAATTATATTTTATGCTACTTTTATGTTATGTACTAGTTTATATGATTTGCTTTCTATTGCTTGTTAAATAACTTAAAAATATACACTCATGTCCATAAATTAAGAGATAATTCAGAATCCCACAGAAATTGAACTCTAAAAATAAAAAATTTCACCTGTAGAATTATCACACACATCTTGAAGAAGAATATGCAAATTACAGGAAACCACCAGATGGCGCGGATAGTACGTCACAATGACGAGAGTGTAAGAGAGGGTATATAAGGAATGGTGGCAAAGAAGTAAAATTGTTCACAAGCGCTTTAAAAGCCTTTCAGTGCAATAACCGCATAGTTATGGCACAAAGGAAGCATTTGGATGATTTTTTTACGTGGTAGAATTATCGGACGACTGGAATGTGGGACGTACCCCAGCTGGAAGTATCCGAAGAACTTGGAATCGCCCAGAGTGTCATCTCGAGGCTTTGGCAACGATTCCAAGATGATGGTAATGTGAGTAGATGTTACAGCACAGGTCGCCCCCGAGTTACAACGCCGAATGTAGGACCAGTATTTAGCAGTTACTGCCAAAAGAAACAGACGGAGCACAGCATCAGACCTGTCTCGTCAGCTCTCTTCAGCTACCGGTACGACAGTTTCAAGGCAGCTCGTGTACAGACGCTTAGGGCACATTGGTCTATATGCTCGTAGACCTGTCAGATGTGTTCCACTTACCGCAACTCACTGTCGCCTCGCGATTAACCTGGAGTAGAGAGCATGCATTGTGGACACCGCAACAGTGGTCTGGTGTGATGTTTTCCGACGAGTCCAGGTTTAGTTTGCAGTCTGATTCTCGCCGGACTTTCATATGGAGAGCGCCAGGTACCCGTTACCACCAAGAGAACACCATTGAACGACACCGTTACGGTGGTGCAGGATGGCTCGTTTGGGGAGGAATTATTCTTGGTTCCAGAACTGACCTGCATGTTCAGAGTGTAACGATGACAGGCCACATCTATCGGGATGTCATTCTGGAACAACATGTACGTTTGTTTCGGGGGCGCCATGGGTGCTGAATTTCTGTTTATGGATGACAACGCCCGTCCTCACCGTGCAAACATTGTAGACGAATGCCTTCAATTGGAGGATATCACCCGTATGGATTGGCCAGCATACTCACCGGACTTGAATCCAATAGAGCATGTGTGGGATATGCTTGGCCGACGAATTGCAGCCCGTCAACTACCCTCCCACCTGTGAACCGGAACTTCGTACGGCATTGCTTGATGAGTGGTGTAATATTCCCCCAAGATCAGATTGATAATTTGATACTCAGCATGCCTAGGCGTTGTAAGGCCTGTATTGCATCGTCCGGGAGACATACTCCATATTAACCATCATACTAACCATGTTATACTGTTTTTTTGTAAATAGGTTCTTTTTTTGAAATTTGCTCCAGGGAGTAAAAATCGCAATTTTTATTAATTATGTCAAACATATAGCATCTTTTTTTGCTCTTTACCTTTTGTTTAATAAATAGACTTTACAAATAAGTCAAATTTGTTTTGCTTCTGTCTCTTTCTTTGCCTGAACTTCATTATCCTTAATTTATGGACATGAGTGTAAATTCCTTCAAAAGAAAACAAGTTTCTGTTTCTATAAACACTTCATTATTATAAAATTATTATTAGCACATAAGTGGAAATGCTATATATATATTATATTTTTCGTTTCTTTTTTTCTTTAGTTTTTTTTATTTCATTGTAAGTATCGATATATAATATTAATAAAATTTTTTTATTGTTTTATATTTTTTAATATTTATGGTTGGTGTAATTATTAATATTCTGAAGTGTAGTTAATTGTTAAATTGTGTTAAAATATATAACCGCAAACATATTTTCATAGCATTAAAATCATTTTCAGAAAGGAGCTGAAATTAGATATTTAAAGTGAAATGTACAAACTGGAATATTATTGTTTGACACATAAATTATATATGAAATTATTTTTAAAACGAGACTAATGAAACCAATATTAAATTAGGCTTCTCAACATTTTTGGATTTCTCAGATTGATACAATGAAATTACTGCAATTTTTTTTAAGCTGAAACCTATAAATGTATAATGAGGCAAACAGCTTGAATATTCACAATACAGCAATATCATCCACTATTCTATAAAACATTTATTTAAAATTTACATATTTTCTCGAAGTTTATTTGCAGAATAACATTTGGCATTAGGTAAGTGTCAAAATTTAAAGAAAAAGGAATTAATTTTTTTAAATAAAAACATTCATTTAACTGTACATTTATAACTACATTTTTAAAAATAAATTTATGTTAAATGCCAAATTGCTGAATACGAAGTTTTATTTTGCGGCGAGCATTGTCAGAAAAATGCGTCTGGAAAGTCCTTTTTCAAAATGTCAGAAGTGTGCTCCACAAACCCAAAATACAATCAGATGTAGAGCGTGTCTTTGGTACGACGAGACATATTTAAACTGCGACTTTATTTCCGTAGGGTGAACGCAGGCCATTTCTTCGTACACGATATCTCTATCGACTTGAATGCTCTTTAAATATGTATCAACTGGATGATATCAGCTCTTGCGACACTCTGTCTAAAAGCAGGGTGTCACACACAAGAATTCAATGTATAAATGTGCAAGAAATCTTCGAGAATGGTTACAACAGTTGTAAGATATATAAAAATATGAATATTTTTAATATTTCAGCAGCAGTAAATATTTTATTGGGTGCATGCCTACGTAAACAAAATATTCTAAAATAATTTTGTTTATGAATTTAATATTATGTTTGAAATGTATGAAATATAATTAAAATGATTTTAAAAAAACATTAACCTTTTGTACTAATTCTTCAAATTTTTAAAAGTTTCAATCGCAATTCTCGTTTCTCGTTCAGCAATTTTCGTTTACAAGTTATTATACAAGAGATATTTGTTTCAATCATATATTGAAACAGATCATGAGAACCAAATGATAATACTAAAACTCCTTTAGAAAAAATAGAAGTTTATCAATTGAAATAAAAAAAAACCTTTTTATGATAGATTTAACTTTGAGATCAATTAATAATTCACATAAAAGATAAAAAATATTGAAGAAAGTTTCCAACTTATGATATTTAAAGAAGTAATACCTCTTTAGATTTCATTCAGAAAAGTAGGACCTAATATATTCTTAAAAGTCTTTCCCAAGACTCATTTATAAGAATTTGACAACTTTACTCGAAGTTTGGCTCATTTTAAAATTACTTTTAGAAGCAAAGTGGACTGCAGATTTTACTAAGAATTTAAAATTCTTGTTTCTGTCCTACAACGATTTATGTTGTTAATGGTGATTTAACAAGAAGAAAAATGGCAAAGATCACAAGAAGAAATAAAACTATTACTTTTCAAATGACAGTTTAAATTTTTAAACTCCAATTTGATAATGCATTCTAGCAATATATCACATTATTAGTGCTTGTTTTAACCTGTTATCTCTTTCTTCGAAAATTATTAATCGATAATTCCAGTTCTTTATCTTAACTTATTTATCTTTTTTTTTATATTTCTATTAGGTACGGAAAAATTTAAAATTTGAATATTCGTCAGAAAAGTCAGGAATTTGCACATTTAAGACTTTCAATTGAGATAAATTATAACATTTGTTATATAATATAAATTAAATACTTTAAGATTCAAATTTCAGTAATTAATTAATAATTAATTCAGACTTAATTTTTATGTCTGATTGCGTAGTCCGATTTACTGTAGTGTTATTGCAATATTTTCATAGACAAAATCAGAGCAGGACTGGATATTTCAATACAAATTTATCCATAAACTTTTTAAAAATTTCCAAAATTATTAATTGTTATTATTCTTAATTTAAAACAATATAATACTCCACTGGTATATGTACCCGCATATTTAAAACATCATATCTTTAACATAATAATTTATATTATGTATTTACATTTTAAATGCAGACAAAGAACTCTCATAAGTTGCAATTAATACTCATTTAGTTTTTAAGCACTAATTGTTTAAACAAAATATGTATTATCAACATTTTTGATTGTTTTTTTAAGTGAATATTTAATTTTTTTTTATATATTACAGACTTTAATTTAATGAAATATGTTATGTATTTTTAGTATGCATTTATTAATGGGCTTTTTATTTTAATATACTTAAATGAGAATGAATCAAATATTATTCAATTAGAAGCAGACATTTTAATTTTAACTTTTATTTAAAATAATACTTTAGGAAATTTAAAATATCATTAGGAAAAAAAATACCAGATATCATATATTTTAATAAACTTTTAATAAAAGTTTTAGAAATGGATAATTGTTTCTGAAATTTATTAGAAAAAGGTTTTGAAGATGTAAGTATGAATGAATTAATAGATTTTTTTTTCATGTAACACTTTTGTTGTTCATTTTTAAGTATAATAGTTACCTGAATATTAAGAAATTGGAGACAATTAACTTTTAATAGAAATTTTAATCTCATGACACAACAATTGCAATGGAGAAAATTGCTGTAAAAATGTAAATAAATAATGAATATCATCCTGATTTAAAAAAAGGTGAATCTTTTTTATATTAACAATTTATTTTTTACGTTACTCTTTGAATAACATATTCACGATGTGAGATCTATGCTAGTTTACTCTTTTAATTATATGACGCACTTTCCTATTGCTTATTAAATGACTTAAAGATAAAATTTTGAAAAGAAAAAAAGTTTCTTTGTAGGACTTTTTATTATAAAATTATTAATTACATATAAAAATATATATAGAATTTTAGCTCATTTTTTTCGGGGCTGTTATATATTTTAGCTCATTTGAATGTTTATTTTTAAAACTCGATATGTAAAGTCAGTGACATATTATATTGCATTAAAATTTAACACTTATGGTACGTATAATTATTGATATCCTGAAGTATAAACATTTGTTAAATTGTTTTAAAATATATAATCCAAAACATATTTTCATATAGAATTAAAATCAATTTTCAGAAAAATGAGCAGAAATTAGATATTTAAAGTGAAATGTATACACAATAGTAATGTTTGATACATAAATTATATCTAAAATTAAATTTGAACAGAGACTATTAAAAGCAGTATTAAGTGACGCTTCTCAACACTATTGCATTTTTCAGATTCATACCATGTAATTGTCGCACGACTTTTTAAGTTGATGCCTATAAATAATAATAACGTAAATTCCTATAAATATACATTAAATATTAACAGTTTTGAAAATAAAAAGAATCATCCTCTATTCTATAAAAGGAATTATTTAAAATTCACATAATTTCTTGCGATATATTTGCAGAATAATATATATATATATTTTTTGCCATTAGGTAAAGCGGTTAAATTTTAAAAAAAGAAATTAACTTTAAATAAATACAACATATTAACTTTCTTTGAATGAAAACATTCATTTAACTGTACATTTCGTATTAAATTAAAAAAAAAAAATGAAATAAATTTATGTTAAATGCCACAGTACGGAATGCCAATGTAATAGTAAAAGAGATAAAAAAAAACATTTTATTTTCTGGCGAGCGAAACATGCTTCTAGAAAGGGCTTTTTCAAAATGTCAGAAGACTGCTCCACGAACCCAAAATACAATCAGATTTAGAGCGTGTCTTTGGCAAGAGGAGAAATATTTAAACTGCGACTTTATTTCCCCGGGGTGAACTCAGAGCATTTCTTTGTACATCATGTCTCTTTATCGACTTCAATGCTCTTTAAATATGTATCAACTGGATGGTATCAGCTCTTGTGACACTCTGTCTAAAAGCAGGGTGTCACACACAAGAATTTAATGCATAAAAGTGCAAGAAACCTTGGAGAATGGTTACAAGAGTTGCAATATATATAAAAATATGAATAGTTTTAGTATTTCAGTTACAGTAAACATTTTATTGGGTGTATGCCTAGTTAAACAAAATGTCCTAAAAGAATTTTCCTTATGAATTTAATATTATGTTTGAAGTGTATGAAATATAATTAAAATGATTTTAAAAACATTAACCTTGTGTACTAATTCTTCAACTTTTTAACAATTTCAGTCTCACCATTTTCGTTTACAAATTGTTATATAAGTGATAAATTATAAGATTGAAACAAATCATCAGAATAAAGTTATAATATTAAAACACCTTTTTACAAAACAGAAATTTAGCAATTGGAGTAAAAAAGTTTCTTTTTACATTCACTAATATCGATGAAACGAAATTTACTCCACTTCTCCGCTCCATTATTCGACCACGCTTGACAGAATGTACGTTATAAATCCAGTTAATGAAAAACAAATCTTTATACCACTTTTTTAATGTACAATATGTTAGAAGCCGAGATGAACAAAACGTATCTTTTGTTACCAAATGGTATTTATTGATTTTATCAAATTTTTTTTAAGTATTGAAAGGACACTAAAGCTGATTGTAGGACTTGAAGAAAGGTAAGGAGTTATAGAACGCCGCAATCAGGTTACACTTAGAATAATGTAGTGTATTAGGTTGCAGAAATGGAGCAGAATTGAAACCGAAGACGAATTTTGATTGGTATGACAACAAGACTTCCCGCTGCTGGAAATCTTACTGAAGAATATATTACCGAGTTGTTGAAACAGCAATAACTAATAGAAGGCATAATTATAGACTTCACTGATAAACACGAACAACATAGCAGTAATGATGAAAATGCTGTCCGTCGATTGAAAATGGCACATTCCGGAAGATTTAAACAATTATTAAATTAATTGAACAGACAGAATAGGTTATCCGAGGGCACTTATGCATTGCAGCAAGAAACTGTAATCATTCAAAATAAATTCAGGACTGGACAATTTTATTCCCCATTTTTATAAACACAATGATAACTGTACATCCCAAAAGCTCCAAATACATGAAATACAGCAAAAATTAATAAATTCATGTAAATCTATATTTAATTTCTAATTTAATGGCGTTTCTTGTAAATGCGGTGTATTCAAGTTTGGCGTTTTTGCAAATTAAGCTTTGTCTAAACTAAGTCTGATAATCGACATTCTTTCCTACTGTGAATTTTTTACAGTTATCGAGACGTGTTATTAATGGAAACATATTGGAGGAAAGAGTTTGTAAAGATTTATAAAAGAGGAAGAATTTAATCAAAAGTTGAAATAAACATAAATACATATTTATTTACTAACCAGTAAAAGAAATGTACATTTTTTTGCAAAAAAATAAGTAATATTAAGTTTTAAAGAAAAACCCTATACAAGCAAGTACATAGGAAAAACTTTCAACGAAAAGCATGATAAGGCACCTTTTATAGAATGATATTTTATTATTTTAAAATTATTGTCACAACTTTTTCATGTGTGAAATGTTAAGAATTATTTCTATTAATTGTAGACACAGATGTAATTTTATCATGATAATAAATATATCATAGGTTATAACATTATTATTAAGTAATAATTAAATTCATGTAATGAAAATTATAAAATATTTTCAATTTCGGAAATAGATTTTTTTTCAGTAGTGTTACGTTAATTGTTAAATAGTTATAATAAATATAAATAAAAAATAATTATTACATATCTATAAAATACACAAAACACATATATTCAAAAATATGGCTGTATAACATATGGAAAACTAAACCGAGTAAAAAAAAATAGATAATTGCCCCATATATATTACTTGCATTATTACATTTGTTTTCAGTTATGTTTACAAAGTGAATCCTTATTTATCTTTTTCAGAACAACTTTTAAACAAGCATTGTATTACCAAACAATTGAAAAAAACCTAAAGTCATCAACCGTCTTTCTAGTGCAATCCTTAATGTAACAAACAAACAAAACACAAATATTTCTAAAAATTATATTTTCAATCAAAGAAACTTCTTTCGCGAGATCTATTTGTAATTTCCTTTCTTTTCTCTCATCGGTAAACAGAACTCACCTAGATCTCCTTATTTAACATCCCAGAAGCCTAAGCCAATTGTTTGCCGATTTTATAAGACATCCGGTGCTACGGTGCAAAACTAATTCTAGGCGAGGTCGGAGAAAAACAATTGCAGTGCCCTTGGCAATATGCACACACGCTAACTACTGCAGAAACGGAAACTCATTTGTTCTTTATGTAAATGATTCCAATTAACTAGAAGCCTAAATCTCGGAAATCAATTTAAATTTAGATTCAAACGGGAGCGAAATGGGTGGAAAAGTCAGTGCCGGACAGGAATATTTGCCATTTGTAGAGCCATGTTTCTTTTGTGTAGAAAAGTGTTTACCTTTTCTTTCATTTTCGAGTAAAATATTTTTGAATTGCGCTTTCTAAGGTTTCAACATATATTTATATGAAGGCTCATCTATGCTTATTTAGTTATAAAATAAACACATATTTTCAAGATCAGCAGATTCACATATGATAAAAAAAAGTCCATTTTAATTTTGAAGATAATACATAATAATATAAATAATACTAATTCAAAATTTCTTTATTTGCAGTTTCATTGATTATGTGCTTCTATTTATTTACTTTATTCAAATTTTAATGTGAACTCTTTCTATATTTGCTGAAGTAGGCAATTAGAAACTCATCTCTCTGCTTTCATTTTGAATAATGAGAAACAGGAATCTAAAACATATTGTAACAGGTTTGTCTTAACTTTAACAATTGTTTAGTTACAAATAAATAGAAACATCATAACAATTTAATATTCAAAGTTGGATATTTTGAGATTTCTATTAATAGGGGGCATTTAATTTTATTTTTGTTTAGAAGAAAATTTATCGGCATATACACTCATGCCCATAAATTAAGGATAATGAAGTTCTGGCAAAGAAAGAGACAGAAGCAAAACAAATTTGACTTATTTGTAAAGTCTATTTATTAAACAAAAGGTAAAGAGCAAAAAAGATGCTATATGTTTGACATAATTAATAACAATTGCGATTTTTACTCCCTAGAGCAAATTTCAAAAAAGGACCTATTTACAAAAAACAGTATAACATGGTTAATATGAGGGTTAATAGGGAGTATGTCTCCCGGACGATGCAATACATGCCTTACAACGCCTAGGCATGCTGAGTATCAAATTATCAATCTGATCTTGGAAAATATTACACCATTCATCAAGCAATGCCATCCGAAGTTCCGGTTGACAGGTGGGAGGGGGTTGACGGGCTGCAATTCGTTGGCCAAGCATATCCCACACATGCTCTATTGGATTCAAGTCCGGTGAGTATTCTGGCCAATCCATACGGGTGATATCCTCCAATTGAAGGCATTCGTCTACAATGTTTGCACGGTGAGGACGGGCGTTGTCATCCATAAACAGAAATTCAGCACCCATGGTGCCCCGAAACAAACGTACATGTTGTTCCAGAATGACATCCCGATAGATGTAGCCTGTAATCGTTACACTCTGAATATGCAGGTCAGTTCTGGAACCAAGAATAATTCCTCCCCAAACGAGCCATCCTGCACCACCGTAACGGTGTCGTTCAATGGTGTTCTCTTGGTGGTAACGGGTACCTGGCGCTCTCCGGCGAGAATCAGACTGCAAACTAAACCTGGACACGTCGGAAAACATCACACAAGACCACTGTTGCGGTGTCCACAATGCATGCTCTCTACTCCAGGTTAATCGCTGGCGACAGTGAGTTACGGTAAGTGGAACACATCTGACAGGCCTACGAGCATATAGACCAATGTGCCCTAAGCGTCTGTACACGGTCTGCCTTGAAACTGTCGTACCGGTTGCTGAAGAGAGCTGACGAGACAGGTCTGATGCTGTGCTTCGTCTGTTTCTTTTGGCAGTAACTGCTAAATACCGGTCCTCATTCAGCGTTGTAACTCGGGGGCGACCTGTGTTGTAATATCTACTCACATTACCATCATCTTGGAATCGTTGCCAAAGCCTGGAGATGACACTCTGGGCGGATCCAAGTTCCTCGGATACTTCCAGCTGGGTACGTCCACATTCCAGTCGTCCGATAATTCTACCACGTAAAAAATCATCCAAATGCTTCCTTTGTGCCGTAACTATGCGGTTATTGCACTGAAAGGCTTTTAAAGCGCTTGTGAACAATTTTACTTCTTTGCCACCATTCCTTATATACCCCTCTCTTACACTCTCGTCATTGTGACGTACTATCTGCGCCATCTAGCGGTTTCCTGTAATTTGCATATTCTTCTTCAAGATGTGTGTGATAATTCTACAGGTGAAATTTTTATTTTAAAGTTCAATTTCTGTGTGATTCTGAATTAACCTTAATTTATGGACATGAGTGTACTTCATGCTCTAATTTAGATAAATTGAATTCAATTATGCTTATTAACCCGAAAGTTCTATATGATATTTAAAAAAATTTGTATCATTTACTATTATTATTATTTTGTGCATTACATTGTATAAAATGCGTATCAAATACAAAAAGTATGTAATATATAAAATTAAGTATTTGTAAATTTTTAGAAATTAAATTTTATATAAATTAATTTGTTGGTGGATAATTATAAGTGTTAATATTTATCTTTTATTAAATAAAAATTCGTATATTAATAACTATTATTAAAATATTCACAGTAAACATGTGGCGCGTTTTAATTTAATTTATAGTGATATATTAAAAATTCAAAAAATTATTTTATATTTGAAGGTGTAGTGATTGGCAACAAATATAGTGACTTAGAAAAGTGGTTTTCATTGGTGGTCTTTACGTAAATTGTAATATTATGAAATTTTTGTTACATTAGATATTATTTTTTAAAGGTTAAATTCAAATATACATTATTATGTAATTTTGTAAGATATTTCAAATACATTAATTTTGCCGGAATTATAAACTGTTATTACAAAATCTAAAATCATGGCAAAAATTGACATTTCGTTAGGTTAATCAAATTCAGTAGTAAACATATATCTTATCAGTAATTTATATTGCATGCAAATATTTAAATTCGCTGCATCGAAAAGATTAAAAACTTATATAGGTAAATATAAAAAAAATTATATTGCATACATACACAAACATGTTTATATATAAATATATGTGTGCGTAATTTGACTGTTTTATATTGACACCTCGCTCTCTTTATCTTTATATATGTATATATATATATATATATATATATTAGTTGCATACTGTTTAAGTCTTAAAACACTCTTGCAAAATTAAGAGTCATAAATTAAACATTTTAAAATCCGTATTTAATAAAAAAAAATCCGTAAAATATCCTTGTAATTTAAAAAAAAAGATCCTTTTACTTCCAAAAATCATTCACTATATCTGTCAATAAAATATGAGAGATTTAACTTCGAGATCTGTTAACAATTCATATCAAAGATAAAAAAAATTAAGAAAAAAGTTTCAAACTTATGATACTTAACGAAGAAACACCTTCTCGATTCATTCAGAAAAGTGTGACCTAAAATATCCTTAAATGTTTTTTACTCGAGACTCATTTATAAGAATTTGACAACTTTATTCGAAGTTTGACTCATATTAAAATTACTTTCAGAACCGAAGTGGACTGCAAATTTTAAGATGATTTTAAACATCTTATTTCTCTCTCTACAACGATTTTTTTTGTTAATAGTGATTTGACATGAAGAAAAATGGCCAAGGTCACAAGAAGAAATAAAACTATTATTTTTCAAGTGACAGTTTAAACTTTTAAACCCCAATTTGATAATGGATTCTAGCAATATATCACATTATTAGTGCTTGTTTTAACCTGCTATTTCTATACTTAGAATATTACTAATCGGTGATTCTAGTTCTTTATCTTAACTCATTTTTTTTAGATTCTTATTAGGTACGGAAAAGTTTGAACATTGAATTTTCGTTAGAATAGTCAGGAATTTACACATTTAAAAATTTCTAATGGAATAAATTCTAATATTTTAATATGTAATAGTAAATTTCAATTTTGGATTTAGTGTTCTTGCAATATTTTCAAATACAAAATCAGAGAGGGAAGGATATTTCAATAAAAAGTATTCATAACAAAATTTACAATAAATAAAATAAAAATTTATTCATTTTGATATTTAAAAATTTTTTATTTGATATTATTCTGAATTTAAAACAATGCTATTACTAAACACATATTTAAAAATAGTCTTTGAATTATAATTGCTATTATATATTTAAATTTAAATACATATAAAGAAATCTCATATGTATGAATAATTATATATATTTGTACATTATATTTTTATATATAATTTATTTAATTATAGTTTAAAAACTTTAAATCAAAATCACGTACAAAATTGTTATTATATTACATATTCTTATTTAATACCTATATCAGAATGCAATTATATTTTATGATATTCTTTATCCATTTAAGGATTTTTTTTAAAATTTTGCTTATAGATAAATATTTTACATAAAATATGATTGAAATTTTGAAATTTAATTAATGTTGTTAAAAATGGTTAAAACAATTTAAAAAAGCAAAAGTAATGTAATATTTGTTCATTGTTACATCCTTGAATTATCTTTATATTTCAATATTTTTTTCATTTATAACATTTTTCTGAGAGGTGCAAGATGTCGCATTCTGAGAAACGAAGTTATATAATCATCCAAATATCTTGTTACTGAAACATTTAATTCTCACAATAGCATATTCCAATTAAGCAAGCTGTAAATTTAATCTCGAGCTGTAAACATAAAAAAAATTATCTAACGCCAGTTAACATTATGCCAGTCAGCATAATAACATAAATAACATTATGCCAGTCATTATATACGCGTTTTTGAAGTAAAATAGCAAAATATATATGCGTCTGGAAAATGAAACGAATATTTGTTTCAGAATCTTATAAGAAGGTGAGGATTCAATAAGAATAAAAGTATTTCTTCCCTGCTTTATTGTGCCAAATTCAATAAAGCAGGTTTCTGCGAGAAGGAATTGCATTTTCTATATGTGTGCATACTGTATACATGAAGTAGCAGTAAATAGCAGTAAGTGTGCAGGAATCCTCTGAAAGTCTGACATTATTGCATATCTATGTATTCATGTCCATAGAGAATCATATTTCACGTACTAAGAAAGTAATGTTCTGTTGAGCGGGCAGTGCGATATTTCACTTTGTGTAATCTTAAATTCTTGTCATTCGTCCAAAGACTATTCGTCATCAAAATGTTTGGATAATTCTATTATTCTGAATTTAAAACAATTTAAACCGACACAGCTATTATTATTTAGTCTTTAACTTAATAAATCATACTTTATATGCATAATTTAAATACAGACTAAGAACTCTAATATGTATGGATAATTATATATATTCATGTATTATATTTTAATATATAAATAATTTAAATATATTTTTAAATATTGAAATCACAATCACGAATTTTCACAACGAACTTTTTCACACGACGGAATTTTTAAAAATTATATTAGACAGTTTTAATTACTACTCATATCAGTATACAATTGCATGATATTCAGGATATTCACGCCTTCCCTCTCTCTCTCTGAGAGAGAGAGAGAGATGGATATATAGATAGAAGCGTAGGTGGCAGTGCATATTTTAATTGGCTATCTTTTTGTTAGAAAATTACTAATCGATGATTCTAGTTCTTTATCTTAACTCTTTTCCTTTTCTTTTTGTAGATTCCTATTAGGTACTGAAAAAATTGAATTTTGAATATTCATCAGACTAGTCTGGAATTTGAACAATTAAGAATTTCACATGGAATAAATAATATGAAAATTTACTATTACATATTAAAATTTAATATGTAATAGTAAATTTTAATTCTGGAATTAGGGATATTGCAATATTTTCAAACATAGAATCGGAATAGGTAATGATATAGTAATAAAAATTTATCAATAACAATTTTTTGGAAAAATTAAAAAAAATTTAATTGTCATTATTTGGAATTTAAAACAATTCAAACAGCTAAGGTTATTGGTACACAGATTTAAAAACATATTGTATATAATATTTTTAATATGTGTGCAACAGTTGTATAATTATTACACACAATTGTATAGTTCATATATATTTACAATTTAAATATGGACAAATAATGCTCATATGTATGAATAACTATATAAATATGTATATATTATTTTAATATAAACATTATTTATATTTTTAATTATTTAAATCAAAATCACGTACAGATATTATAAAAATCATATAAGATGTTTTTAATTCATACCTATATCAGAATGCAATTATATTATATGATTTTCATTTCTCATTTAAGGATTTATTTTTAAATTTGGTTACAGCTAAATATATAAATAACTTGAAATCTAAAATAATATTGAAATTTTTAAAATTAGAAATTTAATTAATGTGATACAAGTGTTAAAACTTGTTAAGAAAAAAGACGAAATATCAAAAAGAGACTAAACTTTGTACATATTTGTTCATTGTTACATCATGACTTATTATCTTTATATTTTAATAAATGTTTTTATTTTAAACATTTTTCTGACAGACGTCATATACTTCGAAACGAAATTATAGATTCTTATAAATATATTGTTATTCAGAAATTTAATTTTCACAATGTTATATTCCTCATAAGAAGTTGTAAATTTAATTTCGATATGTGAACATAAAAAAATTATCTAAAGTTAACATTATGCCAGTCAGCATAATAACATTATAACATTATGAAATGTCAACATAATAACATTATAACAGCCAGTATATATGCATTTCGGAAGTAAAATACCGGAATATACATGCGTCTGGAAAATGAAACTAATATTTGTTTCAGAATCTTATAAGAAGGTGAGGATTCAATAAGAATAAAAATATTTCTTCCCTGGTTTATTGTGCCAAATTCAATAAAGCAGGTTTCTGCGAGAAGGAATTGCATTTTCTATATGTGTGCATACTGTATACATGAAGTAGCAATAAATAGCAGTAAGTGTGCAGGAATCCGCTGAAAGTCTGACATTATTGCAGATTTCTGTATTCATGTCCATAGAGAATCATATTTCACGTACTAAGAAAGTAATGTTCTGTTGAGCGGGCAGTGCGATATTTCACTTTGTGCAATCTTGAATTCTTGTCATTCGTCCAAAGACTATTCGTCATCAAAATGTTTGGATAATTCTATTATTGGAATCGTAGGATTGTTCTTTTTTCTTTTAATATGAAAACGTAACATAATGTATGTGAGTTTGAGAGTTACAATAGTAAATCTAAGGTTTGATTAAAGAGATTTTGAAAATATTAAACGCAGAAATGCTTTTTAGTTATAATAATGGAAATATGAAAAAAATTGGAAGGAAGGAAATTAAAATATTATTGTATTTTAACCCTTAGATAAAATAAATAAGATTTTGCAGCAATGCATTTCGTTGTAAATATTTACAAATGAGAAGAAATACAGAGAAATAAACATAGATTTTGATACATTAATATTTAATAATTTGAAACACAAATTTGTATTTAAGTTTGTTATATATGGCAACCATCTAGATTTCTTACAATCTTCTAGATTTCTTTTTAATAGATAAAAAGAAAGATGAATAATGTAACAATATTATTCAATTGTTACAGTCATCAAAATAGCTAATCCGTTTTACAGGATAGATAGTTTAAAGTTTATGTAAGAATTGAAACAGATAGTATTGGTAAAACTGAAAAAGTTTTTAAGGCTAAAATTAATCATAGACTAAATTTTTGTTATTAGCTCTTTTGGAAACCAATCCTTAATAATTCAGGAAAATTGAAGAAGAAAAATTAACAATAACTGCAATTATTTCTAGAAAGCAGTATTACGATACAACCCAGGTAAGCAAGTGTATTTTTATCTGGATGATTACATGACTTCTGATGATTTCATGATTTACGATTTAGGTGTGTTTTTATCTGGATGCTTTCATGATTTCTGATGATGACTTCATTATTACATGATGATTTATCAGGTAATTAATTATGTTTTTATCTGAATGATTTCATGATTTTTGATGAAGACTTCATTATTTCATGGTGATTTACCAGGTAAGAAAGTATGTTTTTATCTCTATCCTGGGTGACTTAAACATTTCTGATGATGCTTAATGATGATTTACCAGGTAAGTAAGTGTATATTTATCCGGATGATTCCACGTATTTTATTAAGCAAATAAGTAAGATGTTATATGTTTTTCAATAAAAAATAACTACTAATATTAGTGAATTATATGAAATTATCAAAATTACATTGATTCATGATAAAATATTAATCTAATTTAAGTAAAGATAAATTCAAAAGTTATATTTGCCAATGTTTATGTATTAATTTCTAACTTAACGAAAATTTCCATGGCATGTATGAATTTAATTTAAATATTTGCAAAAGAAGCGTAATGAAATATTGAACTTTCTCTTTAAAGCAGAAAAAAATAGAATTATTATTTTAATTACTGTTTTTTATTTCATGTTGCAAACATTTTTATTCATAAGACTTAAAGTGTGATTATTCATATGATTCTTATCATAAGTATTTATAATATATGGTAATTGCTATCCTTCTCTAAAATTTAACAAATTATTCTTTATTTTATCACATATTTTAATGTAGCAAAAAAAAATTTTCTGATGACTATTCCACATTCTTAAAGAACTTTATCTTATTTTATAAACAACGCAGGCATTAATTCAAAAGCAACAAATTGCGTTTTTTCAGGCTTTGAAGCTAATTTGTTCTTGTGAATCACGATATGCTCATTACACACACACAATTATCATTATTGCCAGACGTTGTGTCATTTCATTTATATCAAGGATTTACAGTTACAGTTTGGTACACGCCATAAGGGCAAAAGTTTTATTACGTCCACATCCTTTCATTGTTGCTATTGTTTGTTTTAAAATGCATTTTATTTACTGTATTATGTGGTTTTCTACCGATACATTTTAAGCGTTTTATGTTCTGCTTATATTTCATCCAATAATTTCTTAAATAAACATAAATTCGTGCACTTGACCATGAAGCTAACCTATAACGAGACTCCAAAAAATTGTCGTGCGAGGAAATCCAAATGGAGTCGAGAATGTTTTGAATTTTAAATTAAATAAGAAAACAATTTCTTGTTAAAGACATCAATTTTGAATGAGCTATTAAATTACAATGGAAAATACAGTCTGGTTACATGTAAGTTACCTAAATAAAAAACAAAAAACGAGTGGATAAAGTAATGGTTAGAGCAGAATAACTTATATTGACTCGGTTTTTAGCTAGAGGTTTCAAAATAGTGTTATCCTTATAAGAATTTGATACATGTGAACAGTTTTAGCTTTACATGCTTTGATGTAAAATGCAATATATTTTAACCCTGAAATTATTACTAGAAGAGTATAACTAATAGATAATGTTGCGCTATATTAAATGGATCACGAAGTGCTTGATAAGAAAAAAAAAAGGTAAAATGTGATAAACTATTAAAACTACATTTAAAGTTAATGGGTTACGGATATAAAGAGCGAATTCAATAAAATAAGCTTATGAGAAAAACGCGCTTGAAAGGTTTCCCATAAGGGTGAACCCAATAAAAAAAAGGAATCACTGACAATTTTTATTATTGAATATTTCATTTTTAGTTTATTATTTTGCAACAATAAATATATCTGTATGGCGAATGGCAAAAAAAAAATAATAATTTATCCTTTGTTGTGCCCTCGCTTCGTATCCACAACGCCTCAATTCTTTGTGACATATACAAAGCCGAATACATAACACAGTAAAGTAAACGCATAACTTCATGCAATAAATGAATTTAAAATAATTTACATTCATCCGTGAATTTCATTAGTTATGTAATGTTCAATAAGCATCTCCCCAAGATTGAGATCTATGAACGAGAGAAAACAGTTGTGTTTGTATACGCTTTACTACTGAGTACGTTGAAATAATTATGAAGAGAAACTATTAAAGTTTGAATTTGATGTAACATAAATTAATTTTAAAAAAATAAATTCAAAACGTTGGGGAAACAAGGGAAAAAATTATAAGACGTAACTTACTAATTCAGATGTCTCGCACGCCACAACAGACGCATCACTCAATTAGTCTTCCCCACAAAAGTCTCTTCTTCCCAGTTCCCCGTCCACGGGACATGCGTTCAATTTACGAGTTAATATGATTTATACCACCGGGGGGAAAGGAAAAAGACTGGAATCACACTCTGGGGCCTAGAAAACGCGAGACTGTAAATAAGAACATATGACATCCCGGGGCCCGCATTCTCAAAGTTCTCCCCAACCTCATTTCCTGGGAAGGCATATTTCATTTAATAAAAACGCGCCATCGGATTTTCGCCTTAGGTTGAGAATAGTTAAAATTTAAACCATATAGTATCACAATATATTATGCACGAGGGTTGCTGCCCTTTTTATAATCTTCTTTTTTTTGAAAGAAAGAGAACTAGTTTGGTGCATTGGATGTTTGGTTTAATATTGGATGACTGGCTTGGATTTGACAAGCAACAGGTCTGTAGGGCATGTGCTGCGGAAGATTGCAATTTCATGTCATAGCAGAAAAAGCGCATTGTGGTCTCCTTTAAGTGAAATATCGTTATTCGTCGGCAGTAATATTTGAAATTAATTTGAATTATTTGTTTTCGAGAATGCTGAATATTGTATCTTTACTGTAAACTTCTTTGTGCATATTAAAAAAATGTATAGAACTTTTTTTAAACAGCTTTCAGTAATCTCAAAGAAAGCGTATGTAACATATGCCTCTCTAAATCATTGTTTATCATTGAATTTGTATTCTGTTATTATTGAAACAACGCTTTCGTATGTCAGTGTTATTCTATAAAATAGCCTTTTAGAAGTAATGCCTCTAGAAAATCCTTTCTGAAATAATTGTTTTAAAGTTTTATGTTAGGCAAGAGGGAAAATCATCAAAACTCTTACCAGGAAATCTGAATATCCGTATAAGATTATGATATTAATCATAAATAAATATTAAAAACAATTCAATTATTTGGATAAATGTTGTGGTTGTCTCAAGAGTTAAGTGCAGTCTCTCCATGAGTATTTTTAAAATAAATATTAAAAACAATTCAATTATTTGGATAAATGATGCGGTCATTGTTACCTATGATTTTATTAGAATTTAATACATAAAAATGTGACCATTTACCTTTGGAATAAAAAGAGCACAAACACATCAAAATTACAAAGGAAGACATAAAATAACACAAAGTCTTTAAAAAACGACCAAAAGGCCATAAAAACAGTTCAAAACAAGTTAAATGCTCTAAGAATAAAAATTGAAAAAGTTAGAATTACCAGAATAAAATTTCCCGTAATGACATGTTTTCTTTGACCCTCCCTCCGGTAAAGAGTACACAAATCCCCATTCTGTTGTAAGTTAGAGTCCAGTTGTTAGATATATAAATTATGTCTGAAGTTAAATTTTAAAAGATACCAGTAGAAGCAGTTTTAATGACGATTCTCAACTTTATTGGATTTTGCAGATTTATACCATAAAATTGCTTTATGCATTTTTTAAGCTGATACTATAAATGTATCAACTATAAATGTATGATAAAATAAACAATGTATAGATCACAGAATGTAGTAGATGAATAATTTTTTGTCATATACTGTTCAATATTTAACATATTATTTATTAATTTAATAAATATTTAAAATATATTAAATATAAAAATGCTTCTTTTAATATAATAGGAATTTTAACAATACAACAATGGTTTAGAAAATAAAAAATAAAAAAAAATCCCACCCCTATTCTATAAAATATTTATTTAAAATTCACATAATATCACGAGGTTTATTTGGAATAATATTTGACATTAGGTAAAGAGGCTAAATTTAAAGAAAAATTAATTAACTTTTTTAAACAAAAACATTCATTTAACTGCACATTTTGTATTAAATTTAAAAAAGTAAATTTATGTTAAATGTTAGATTGCTGAATAAGAATTTAACAGTAAGTGATATAAAAATAGTTTTATTTTGCGTCGAGCATTGTCAGAAACATGCTCCTAGAAAGTAATTTTTCAAAATGTCAGAAGACTGCTCCACGAACCTAAAATACAATCAGATTTAGAGCGTGTCTTTGGCACGAGGAGAAATATTTAAACTGCGACTTTATTTCCGCAGGGTGAACGTAGAGCATTTCTTCGTACACGATGTCTCTCTATCGAGTCGAATGATCTATAAATATGTATCAACTGGATGGTATTAGCTCTTGTGACACTCTATCTAAAAGCAGGGTGTCACACAAAAGAAATCAATATATAAAAGGATAAGGAACATTGGATAATGGTTACAATAGTTGGAAGATATATAAAAATATGGATATTTTTAGTATTTCAGTTACAGTAATGATCGTATTGGGTGTACATCATGTAAAAAAAATTCTTATGAAATTAATATTTTGTTTGTAGTGTATGAAATATAATTAAAATTATTTGAGAAAACTTTTTCATTTTGTACTTTCAACTATTTAAAAATTTGAGACTGTCATATTTCGCTTACAAATTATTCTATAACAGATAAGTTATTAGATTGAAAAGAACCATGGAAAATGAATATAATTCTAAATACTTATAAAACATCTTTCAAGAAACAGAATCTTATTAATTGGCGTAAAAAAAAGGCCATTTTTTACATTCACTAATATTGATAAAACGAAATGTACTCTACAAAAGAATTTACTATCTACACGCTTTACAGTTTCCGCTTTAAACCCAAAAGGAAAGAAAAAAATTATGGAAAGAAAAATAATTTTATGGCACTTTTTCAATGTAAAATGTATTAGAAGTAGAGATGAACAAAGCATATATTTTGCTATCAAATGGGATTTACTGATTTGATCAAACTATTTTCCAGTATTGAAAAAACTCTAAAGGGGATTTTAGGACTTGAAAAAAGGTGAGTAGTTATAGAATTCCACAATCGGTTACACCATGTAAAATGTTGTGTATTAGATTGCAGAAATGGAGCAGAATTGAAACCAAAGACGAATTTTGATAGGTATGGAAAGAAGACTTCCTGCTACCGAAAATCTTAATTGAAGTATATATTATCGAGTACCAGAGGAACAGCAATAAATTACAGATGACATTATGATTATAGACTTGACTGAAAACCACGAACAACACAGCAGGAATGAGGAAAACTCAGTTCATGGATAGAAAATTGTATATTGTGAAATATATAAAAAGCATAATAAATACATTGAACAGACAGAGTAGGCTATACATGTACTTCTCAGGATACTTATGCAACGGCGTAACATTGCAGCAAGAAAGTGTAACCATTCAAAATAAAATCAAGGATTGGACAATTTGCTTTTTAATGGCTTTTTATAAACACAATGGTAATTGTACATCAAAGTAGCTCTAAATACACATAACATGACAAATATTGTTAAATTGCGTGTAAAGTTATATTCCATTTCTTAATGTAGTTACGATTTATGTAAATTTGAGGTTTTCAAGTTTTTTGTTTATATGAATTTAGCTTGGTTTATACTATCTTAGAACATCAAGATTCTTATGTGAATTTTTACTGTGATGTTATTGTCCTCAAGACGTGTTGTAACTACAAACGTACTCAGAATTTTTATCCAGTCCAAAGAAAAATGACCAGGAATGCGTTTGAAAAGATTTATAAAAGAAGAAGAATTTTTGTCTCTAAATTATATACTTAAATGCATAAATATATATTTAGTATTTATATACCTATTTATAAATACTTATTTCCACCATAAAAAAAGTACATTCTTTTGCAAAAAAAAAAAATATTAAGAAAAGCCAAAATTAATATGTATGGAGGAAAACCTTATAACGAAAAGCATATGATAAGGCGCCTTTCATTAAATAATGTTTTATAGTTTTTAAATTATTGTTAAAAAAATTTTATGCGCGAAAGGCTTGCACAACAGTTCGCAGAAATAATTAAATTTCTACGAATTGTTGGCACAGAAGTAATTTTATCAGCGCAAAAAAAATATCATAGGCTATAACGTTATTATTTAATAATACTTAAATTCATAAACCTTTACGATAATGAAAATAATCAAATATTTTTCTCTAATTTCGTAAATAAAAAAAATTAAAGTTGTGTTTTTATTATTAGTTAAATAATTATGATAAATATAAATAAAAAATAATTACCTATCTATAAAGTACCCAGAACACATATCATCAAAAAAATCGTATAACATATGAAAAACTAAAATGTGCAAAAAAAAAAAAAAAAATAGATAATTTACCCAAGTATATTACTTGTATTACTACACTTATATTTAATTAAGGTTGCAAAGTGTATTCTTATTTATTTTTATCTTAACAAGTTTTAAACAGATATTATATTACCAAACAATTAACAAAAAAAAACATGAAGCCATCAACCGTCTTTCAAGAGGAATCCTTAATTCAACAAACAAACAAAACGCAAATATTTCTAAAAATTACACTTTCAATCGAAGAAACTTCTTTCGCGAGATCTATTAGTAATTTCCTTTCTTTTTTCCCATCGGTGAACAGAACCGCCCAGATCTCCTTATTTAACATCCCAGAAGCCTAAGCCAATTGTTTGCCGATTTTATAAGACATCCGGCACTACTGACTGTGCAAACTAATTCTTAGCGAGCCCGGAGAAAAACAAACGCAGCGCCCTTGGCAATGTGCACACACGCTAACTACTGCAGAAACGGAAACTCATTTGCTCTGTATGCAAATGATTCCAATTAATTAGAAGCCTAAATCTCGGAAATCAATTTACATTTGCATTCAAACGGGAGCGAATTGGGTGGAAAAGTCGGTGTCGGACAGGAATATTTGCCATTTGTGGAGCCATGTTTCTTTTGTGTATTATAAAGTGTTTACCTTTTCTTTCATTTTGGCGTGAGATATTTTTGAATGGCACTTTCTAGCACACATATAGGGATTTAAAAAAGTCAAGAAAGATCTTTACGTACAATTATTATCTTATAATGAAATGTTTTGTTGTATTATATATTTTGTTTTTAAATTTTAATTGAAATATACGCTATTATATAATATGGAAAGATATTTCACATATATAAATTTTTCAGAAATTAGAAACTGTTATTTTAAATTCTTTAGTACGAAATCTAAAATCATTTTAAAATCTGATATTTTATTAAGTTAATCAAATTAATTAGTAAAAATAAATCATTTCAGTAATTTATAATGTAAATATTTAAATTCATTGCCACCAAAAGTGTTATAAAACTTGTTCATAAACATAAAAAAAAAAAATTATTGCACACATACACACACATGTTAACATATAAATATTTTTATGTTTATATGTATATATAAATATGTGTGTGTATGTGTGCGTGTAATTTAAATTTTTGATATGCTGAGAGAGAAAGAGAGAGAGTTGTAAATATAATAATAAACAACCTAATACATATCTATCCATCAGTCTATCTCGCTATATCCCTCTCTCTACACACACCACACCAACCACAACACACCACACAAACACACACACACACACACACATATTTATATCTATATATATATATATATATAAAGAGAGAGAGAGAGATAGGGGGTGAATGTATAGATAGATAGGTACATATGTCGGTTACTGTTTAATAAATCCTAGCATAGTTTTGCAAAGTTAGGAATCATAAATTAAATATTCTAAAATCATATTTTAATAAAAGTTATCCACAAAATATCGTTGTTATTTTTAAAAAATATCATTTTTTTCCAAAAATCATTCAATATATCTATCAATAAAATATGAGGGATTTAACTTCAAGATCTGTTAACAATTCATATCATAGATTAAAATATAGAGGAAAGTTTCAAAATTGTGATAATTAACGAAGTGATACCTTTTTAGATTTCATTCAGAAAGATATGACCTAAAATATCCTTAAAAGTCTTTTACTCGAGAATCATTTATAAGAATTTGACAACTTTACTCGAAGTTTGGCTCGAATTAAAATTACTTTTACAAGCGAAGTGGACTGCAGATTTTACTACGAATTTAAACTTCTTATTTCTGTTCTACAACGATTTATGTTGTTAACGGTGATTTGACAAGAAGAAAAATGGCCAAGTTAACAAGAAGAAATAAAACTATTATTTTTCAAGTGACAGTTTAAACTTTTAAACTCCAATTTTATAATGGATTCCAACAATATATCACATTATTAGTGCTTGTTTTAACCAGCTATATCTTTCTTAAAAAATTGCTAATCGATGACGATTCTAGTTCTTTATCATAACTCATTTTTCTATCCTTTTTTTTTTAGATTCCGATTAAGTACTGAAATTTTGAACACAATGAATATTCGTTAAAATATTCTGAAATTTTCATATTTAGGAATTTACGAAGTATAATTTTTTAAGTTGTATTATAATATTTTTTAAATATATAAAATAATTATTAACAAAAAAAATCCTTATTACAAGTACCCAGAACACGTCTAATAAAAAACAGTATAATATATGAAAAACTGAAATGTGTAATTAAAAAAAAGTAATACATAAATCTCCCCAATTGTATTATTGTATTACTACATTTGGGACCTGAATGGCCGAGTGTCTAGCGCTCTGGCGCTCGGTGCCACAGGTTTCGGGTTCGAGTCCCGGCGGTGCCATGGATGTTTGTAGTGGTTCGGAATCCACTTTAAGCCGTAGGTCCCAGTCTCCTATTACTGTAAGAGCGTCACGGAGCAAAAGTCACGCTTCTACCTACGGGTGCTCCATCACAACAGAAGCTGCTTCCTTCCCCTTCAATCATGAGTACGTATGGGCTCGTGGGCTTGGCCAGCCAAGTGGGATAAGAAACAACAAACAACAAAACAAAATTTGTTTTCAGCTAAATTTGCAAAGTGTATTCTTATTTATTTATTTCAGAACAACTTTTAAACAAACATTATATTACCAAACAATGAAAAACAACCTAAAATCATCAAACGTCTTTCTAGGGGAATGCTTAATTGAGCAAACAAACAAAACGCAAATATTTCTAAAAATTACACTTTCAATCAAAGAAACTTCTTTCGCGAGATCTATTTGCAATTTCCTTTCTTTTTTCTCATCGGTGAACAGAACCGCCCAGATCTCCTTATTTAACATCCCAGAAGCCTAAGAATGATATTTGTTACTTTTTAAATTATTGTTACAATTCCTTCATGAGCGAAATGTTTATAATTTTTTTACGAGTTGCCGCCACAGATGTAATTTATCATTGTAATAACATAAAACACGGGATTAACACTATTAAGTAATAATTAAATTCATTAACTTTCTAAGATAATGAAAATCATCAAACTTTCTTCTCCAATTTCGAAAATAAAATTTTTTAAATTGTGTTATATTATTTTTTAAATAGTTGTAATAAATATAAATAAAAAATTATTACTACATATCTATAAAGTACACAAAACACATATATTTAAAAAATCATATAACATATGAAAAACTAAACTGAGCAAAAAAAATAAATAAATATTTATCCTATATATATTACTTGTATTAATACATTTGCTTTCAGTTAACTTTGCAAAGTGTATTCTTATTCATGTATTTCAGACATTATATTACCAAACAATTAAAAAAACCCGTCTTTCTTGGGGAATCCTTAATTCAACAAGCAAACAAAACGCAAATATTTCTAAAAATTATACTTTCAATCAAAGAAGCTTCTTTCGCAGGATCTATTTGTAATTTCCGTTCTTTTCTCCCATCTGTGAACAGAACCGCCCAGATCTCCTTATTTAACATCCCAGAGGCCTAAGCCAATTGTTTGCCGATTTTATAAGACATCCGGCACTACTGCGCAAACTAATTCTAGGCGAGGTCGGAGAAAAACAAACGCAGCGCCCTCGGCAATATGTACACACGCTAACTACTGCAGAAACGGAAACTCATTTGCTCTGTATGTAAATGATTCCAATTAACTAGAAGCCTAAATCTCGGAAATCAATTTACATTTGCATTTAAACGGGAGCGAATTGGGTGGAAAAGTAGGTGCCGGACAGGAATATTTGCCATTTGTGGAGCCATGTTTCTTTTGTGTATTATAAAGTGTTTACCTTTTCTTTCATTTTCGAGTAAAAATATTTTTGAGTTACACTTTCTAAGCTTTTAACACATATATATATATGAAGTCTCATCTATGCTTATTAAGATATAAAATAAATGTATTTCCTCAAGTACAACAGCCGATTCACATGCATTTTCTTTCATTTTGGAGTAACATATTTTTGAATTGTGCTTTCTAAGGATTCAACAAATATTTATATAAAGGCCCATCTAGTATGATTATTCAGTTATAAAATAAATATACTTTCTCAAGTACAACAGAATCACTTATGACAAAAAAATGTCAATTTGAATTTCGAAGATAGTATTATTTATGTTATGCATTAAATGAGAATTTCTTTATTAATAGTTTCATTGATTATTTGGTACTTTTTATTTATTTTATTCAAATTTTAATCTGAACTCTTTCAATATTTACTGAAGTAGGCAATTAGAAACTACTCTCTGTCTTGATTTTGAATAATGATAAACAGGAATCTAAAATATATTGTAACATTTTTATCTACATAATTTTAACAATTATTTAGTTGGGAATAAATAGAAACATCATAATACTGGAATATTCTAAATCGGACGTTTTGAGAATTCTATTATTAGGGGACATTTATTTATTTATTTATTTTTTATTGAAGAAGATTTATTTTCATATACTTCATGCAGCAATGGATATAAATTGAATTCAATTACATCTATTTACTATAAAGTTCTATATTATATCTTGTATTATTTACAACTATAAAACGTATATAATATGCCTTAAGTATTTGTAACCACCATCAAGTATTTGTAAATTTTCAAAAATTGAATTTTATATAAATTAATTTATATTGTTAATTATTAGTTTTGATAGTTATATTTTATTAAATAAAATGACGTATATTAATTACTATTATTAAAATATTCACTGTTGTCAAGTGACATGTTTTAATTTACTTTCTAGTGATATATTAAAATTTCCAGAAATATTTTTGTATTTAAATAAAAGTATTTGACAATAAATATAGCGATTGCAAAAGGTCAGTTACATCTGTGATTTAGGAAAGGTCTTTACGTATAAGTTTTGTAATATTAGGAAAATTTTGTTACATTAGATTTTTTTTAAAGAACTTAAATTGAAGTATATGTTATTATATAATTTTGAAAGATATTAAACATATATAAATTTTGCAAGAATTAGAACTGTTATTTTAAATTATTTAGTACAATCTAAAATCATTGTAAAGCTAAAATAAATCTAAAATCATCGTTCCATTTTAATAACATAATCAAACACAGTGGTAAACATAGTATATCTTCCCAGTAATTTATAGTGCATATAAATATTTAAATTTGCTGCAATGAAAAGTGATTAAAAACTTATATACGTATCATAAAAATATTTCTATTGCACACTCATATTCATATATAAATATGTGTGTGTGCTTATTAAATATTTTAAAATCCATATTTTAATACAAATTATCTATAAGGTGTCCTTATAATTTATAAAAATATCCTTTTTAATTTAAGAACCATTCAATATATATGTCAGTAAAATATGAGGGATTTAATTTTAAGATCTATTAACAATTCATAACAATGATAAAAAATATTGAAGATAGTTTCCAACTTATGAAACTTAACGAAGTAATACCTTTATAGATTTCATTCAGAAAAGTATGACCTAAAATATTCCTAAAAGTCTTTTACTCAAGACTCATTTATAAGAATTTGACATTTTTACTCGAAGTTTAACTCGTATTAAAATTACTTTTAGAAGCAAAGTGGACTGCAGACTTTACTATGAATTTAAATTTCATTTCTTATTTCTCACTCTCCAACGATTTATGTTGCTAATGTTGATTTGACAAGAACAAAAATGCCCAAGGTCACAAGAAGAAATGAAACTATTATTTTTCAAGTGACAGTTTAAACTTTTAAACTCCAATTTCATAAAGGATTCTAGCAATATATCACATTATTAGTGCTTGTTTTAACCTGCTATCTCTTTCTTAGAAAATTACTAATTGATGATGATTCTAGTTCTTTATCGTAAATCATTTTCTTTCCTTTTTTAGATTATTATTAGATACTGAAACATTTGAACATTGAATACTCGTTAGAATAGTCAGGCATTTGTCCATTTAAGAGTTTCACATCGAATAAATTCTGACATTTTAATATGTAACTGCAAATTTTAATTCTAAATGAGGTGTTTTTGCAAAGTTTTCAAATATAAACGTGTAAGGAATGATATTTCAATAAAAATTGTCTATAATAATGTTTGGAAATTTAAAAAAAAAAATTATTTCTATTATTCTGAATTTAAAGCAATTGAAACCAACACAGCTATTATATTTAAAAATAGTCTTTAACTTAATAAATCATACTTTATATGCATAATTTAAATACAGACTAAGAACTCTAATATGTATGGATAATTATATATATTCATGTATTATACACTGAAGTGACAAAAGTCATGGGATACCTCTTAATATCGTGTCAGCCCTCCTTTCGCCCGGCGAAGTGCAGCAACCCGACGTGGCATGGACTCAACAAGTCGTCGGAAGTCTTCTGCAGGAATATTGAGCCATGCTGTCTCGATAGACGTCCATAATTGTGAAAGCGTTGATGGTGCAGGATTTTGGGCACGAACAGACCTCTCGATGATGTCCCATAAATGCTCGATGGGATTCATGTCGGGCGATCTAGGTGGCCAGATCATTCGTTGGAATTGTCCAGAATGTTCTTCAAACCAATCGCGAACAGTTGGGGCCCGGTGACATGGCGCATTGTCATCCATAAAAATCCCATCGTTGTTTGGGTACATGAAGTCCATGAATGGCTGCAAGTGATCTCCAAGTAGCTGAACATAAGCATTTCCAGTCAATGTTCGGTCCAGTCGCACCAGAGGACCAAGTCCATGCCATGAAAAAACAGCCCACACCATTACGGAGCCACCACCAGCTTGAACACTGCCTTGCTGACAGTTTGGGTCCATAGCTTCGTGGGGTCTGCGCCACACTCGAACCCTACCATCAGCTCTTACCAACTGAAATCGTGACTCATCGGACCAGGCCACGGTTTTCCATTCATCTAGGGACCAACCGATATGCTGACGTGCCCACGAGAGACGCTGCAAGCGATGTCGTTCTGTCAGTAAAGGCACTCGATTGGAATAGCCCAAGAAAGCCAAATTTCTCCGCACAGTTCTAACAGACAAGTCCCTTGTACGTCCCACATTGATTTCTGCGGTTATTTGACGCAGTGTTGCTTGTCTGTTAGAATTTACGACTCTTTGCAGACGTCGCCGGTCTCGGTCGTTAAGTGCAGGCGGTCCACCACTGCGCTGTCCATAGTGGGATGTTATGCCTGAAATTTCATACTCTGGGCACACTCTTGACACAGTGGATCTGGGAATGTCGAATTCAATAACGATTTCCGAAATGGCATGACCCATGCGTCTAGCTCCAACTAACATTCCGCGTTCAAAGTCTGTTAATTCCCGTCGTGCGGTCATCATCACGTCAAAACCTCTTCACATGAATAACTTGAACAGAAATGAAAGCTCTGCGAAAGCACTGCGCATTTATACCTGTTCTACGCGATGCTACTGCCATCTGAAAATTTGCATATTGCTATCCCATGACTTTTGTTACTTCAGTGTGTTTTAATATATAAATTATTTAAATACATTTTTAAATATTGAAATCACAATCACGAATTTTCACAACGAAATTTTTCACACGACGGAATTTTTTAAAATTATATTAGATAGTTTTAATTACTACTTATATCAGTATACAATTGCATGATATTCAGGATATTCACGCCTTCCCTCTCTCTCTCAGAGAGAGAGAGAGATGGATATATAGATAGAAGCGTAGGTGGCTGTGCATATTTTAATTGGCTATCTTTTTGTTAGAAAATTACTAATCGATGATTCTAGTTCTTTATCTTAACTCTTTTCCTTTTCTTTTTGTAGATTCCTATTAGGTACGGAAAAAATTGAATTTTGAATATTCATCAGACTAGTCTGGAATTTGAACAATTAAGAATTTCACATGGAATAAATAATATGAAAATTTACTACTACATATTAAAATTTAATATGTAGTAGTAAATTTTAATTTTGGAATTAGGGATATTGCAATATTTTCAAACATAGGATCGGAATAGGTAATGATATAGCAATAAAAATTTATCAATAACAATTTTTTGGAAAAGTTAAAAAAAATTTAATTGTCATTATTTGGAATTTAAAACAATTCAAACAGCTAAGGTTATTGGTACACAGATTTAAAAACATACTGTATATAATGTTTTTAATATGTGTGCAACAATTGTATAATTATTACACACAATTGTATAATTCATATATATTTACAATTTAAATATGGACAAATAATGCTCATACGTATGAATAACTATATAAACATGTATATATTATTTTAATATATAAATTATTTATATTTTTAAATATTTAAATCAAAATCACGTACAGATATTTTAAAAATCATATTAGATGTTTTTAATTCATACATACATCAAAATGCAATTATATTATATGATTTTCATTTCTCATTTAAGTATTTATTTTTAAATTTGGTTACAGCTAAATATATAAATAACTTGAAATCTAAAATAATATTGAAATTTTTAAAATTAGAAATTTAATTAATGTGATACAAGTGTTAAAACTTGTTAAGAAAAAAGACGAAATATCAAAAAGAGACTAAACTTTGTACATATTTGTTCATTGTTACATCCATGACTTATTATATTTATATTTTAATAAATGTTTTTATTTTAAACATTTTTCTGACAGACGTCATATACTTCGAAACTAAGTTATAGATTCTTACAAATATATTGTTATTCAGAAAATTTAATTTTCACAATGTTATATTCCTCATCAGAAGTTGTAAATTTAATTTCGATATGAAAACATAAAAAAATTATCTAAAGCCAGTTAACATTATACCAGTCAGCATAATAACATTATAACATTATGAAATGTCAGCATAATAACATTATAACATTATGAAATGTCAGCATAATAACATTATAACAGCCAGTATATATGCATTTCGGAAGTAAAATACCAAAATATATATGCGTCTGGAAAACGAAACTAATATTTGTTTCAGAATCTTATAAGAAGGTGAGGATTCAATAAGAATAAAAATATTTCTTCCCTGCTTTATTGTGCCAAATTCAATAAAGCAGGTTTCTGCGAGAAGGAATTGCATTTTCTATATGAGTGCATACTGTATACATGAAGTAGCAATAAATAGCAGTAAGTGTGCAGGAATCCGCTGAAGTCTGACATTATTGCATATTTCTGTATTCATGTCCATAGAGAATCATATTTCACGTACTAAGAAAGTAATGTTCTGTTGAGCGGGCAGTGCGATATTTCACTTAGTGTAATCTTGAATTCTTGTCATTCGTCCAAAGACTATTCGTCATCAAAATGTTTGGATAATTCTATTATTGGAATTGTAGGATTGTTCTTTTTCCTTTTAATATGAAAACTTAACATAACGTAACAATGAGTTTGAGAGTTACAATAGTAAATCTAAGGTTTGATTAAAGAGATTTTAAAAATATTAAACGCAGAAATAATTTTTTAGGTATAATAATGGAGATATGAAAAATTTGTAAAGAAATGAAACTAAAATATTATTGTATTTTAACCCTTAGATAAAATAAATCAGATTTTGCAGCAATGCATTTTGTTGTAAATATTTACAAATGAGAAGAAATACAGAGAATAAAACATAAATTTTGATACGTTAATATTTAATAATTTGAAAAACAAGTTTGTATTTAATTTTGCTATATATGGCAACCATCTAGATTTCTTACAATCTTCTAGATTTTTTTAATGGATAAAAAGAAAAATGAATAATATAACAATATTATTCAATTGTCACAGTCATAAAAATTTGCTAATACGGCTTACAGCAAAGATAGCTTAAAGTTTAGGTAAGAATTGAAACCGATAGTATTGGTAAAACTGAAAACGTTTTTAAGGCTAAAATTAATCTAAGACTAAATTTGTCATTAGCTGTTTAGGAAACCAATCCTTGATAATTCAGTAAAATTGAAGAAGAAAAATTAACAATAACTGCAATTATTTCTGGAAAGCAATATTACGATACAAATCAGGTCAGCAAGTGTATTTTTATCTGGATAATTTAACTTCTGATAATTTCATGATTTACCGTTTAGGTGTGTTTTTATCTGGATGCTTTCATGATTTCTGATGATGACTTCATTATTTCATGATTTATCAGTTCAGCAATTGTGTTTTTATGTGGATGCATTTCATGATTTCTGATGATGAATTCATTATTTCATTGTGATTTACCAGGTCAGTAAGTGGGTATTTTTATCTGGGTGCTTTTTATGATTTCTGATTTTATCTCAGGAAAGTGTATTTTATGAGGTTTTTCATGATTTCTGATGATGACTTCATTATTTCATGATGATTTACCAGGTAAGTAAGGGTATTTTTATCTGGGTGCTTTTATGATTTCTGATGATGACTTCATTATTTCATGATGATTTACCAGGAAAGTGTATATTATCTGGGAGGTTTTCATGATTTCTGATGATGACTTCATTATTTCATGATGATTTACCAGGTAAGTAAGGGTATTTTTATCCTTTCATGATTTCTGATGATGACTTCATTATTTCATGATGATTTGATGGTATTTTATCTGGGGAGGTTTTAAACAAACCAGGTAAGTAAGGGTATTTTTATCTGGGTGCTTTCATGATTTCTGATGATGACTTCATTATTTCATGATGATTTACCTGGTAAGTAAGTGTATTTTTACCCGGAAGATTCACGTATTTTATTAAACAAATAAGTAAGAATTTATATTTTTTTCAATAAAAAATTATCAATATTACTCTTCAGTATACATAATTACTAAAATTACAGTATTTCAAGATAAAAATATTTAAGTAATAAGATAATTTAAGTAAAGATAAATTCAAAAGTTATATTTGTCAATTTTTATGTTTTAATGAAAAGTTTCATGGCATGTATGAATTTATTTTAAATATTTGCAAAAGAAGCGCAATGAAATATTGAACTTTCTCTTTGAAGTGGAAAAAATAGAATTATTATTTTAATTACTGTTTTTTATTTCATCTTGCAGAAATTTTTATTTATAATACTTAAAACGTGATTTTTCATATGATTCCTGTCATTAATATTTATAATATATGAACAATTGCATTCCTTCTCTAAAATTTAACAAATTATTCTTTATTTTATCACATATTTTAATGTAGCAAAAAAAAAAATGTTTCCTAATGACTATACTAAATTCTTAAAGCATGTTTTCTAATTTTATAAACAACACAAGCATTACTTCAAAAGCAACAAACTGCTTTTTTTTCTAGCTTTGAAGTTCATTTGTTCTTGTGAATCACGATATGCTCATTACACACACACAATTATCATTATTGCCAGACATTGTGTCATTTCATTTATATCAAGGAATTACAGTTACAGTTTGGTACACCCCATAACGTAAATGTTTTATTTTATCCATGCCATTTCATCGTTGCAGTAATTTAAGTAAAAACAAACAAGTACATTTTATGTAAATTATTCAATTGCCTTTTTTTTTTTATTTGCAAACTGATTAAATGTACATACTATAATACTGTAATATCTCGTTTTATACGGATAGATTTTATGCGTTTTAGTACAGTTTATGATTTATTTTTAAATAAACATAAATTCTTAGGCTTGCCCATAAACAGTCTCCAGAAAATTGTGGTGTGCGAAAATCAAAATTGAATCGAGAACGTATTAAATTTTAAATTATATTAGAAAAAAATTTCTTATTAACGACATCAATTTTTAATGAGCAATTAAATTAAAATGGAAATAGTCTGGTTATTTGGAACTAAAAAAAAATTAGTAAAAATAGTTTTCTCAAATTACTGAATTTAATTATGATTCTTTTGAGATGTATGTAGAAAATTAGTAAGCAAGTTTTTTTAAATAAATTCGTATATTTTTTGCTGTTTTAAATAAATTTTAACTTCCTCGTTAGAGTTTTTATGCGATTTAACATAACTGAGAAACATAGTCCTATTTTATTTATGATGCATTTTATACGATTTTTTTATATATTATTTTCTACAGAAAGTATGCATCGTATAAAAATACAGATTTAGATATTTTTTCTTTTAAAATAATTTATTTAATTAGTTAAAATTCTTCTTTCATTTAAGTATTCTAGCGTACATTTTTTTTTTTAAATTAACAGTTTTTTAATCTTTGTAATTCATTTTGAGACTAAAGAAAATGAACTATTACATATTATTCAAATTGAAAATCCAGTTAAATTAAGCATGCCAATATAGCAATAAATTAACTTAAATGACGAGCAAATAAATATTGACGGAAAAAATATTTATGCTTTATGTTAAACTTTTTTTACCAGTCTTTTTATGCTGAAAATCCTTCTTTAATTAAAAAATATAAATATATTTTACTAAAAAAATTAAAAACATCTTAAATATATTCTTATAATATTAATATTAAATATTTGTATTTTTATATGTATTGCACATTGGATATTTAACAAACAATTAACTTTTAAGTATAATTTAGGCTGTTTAAGTGAACAACAAATAAAGACATTACTTGTATTACATTGAAATCCATGGATCTTAATCATATATTGTCAATGATTTTTTATTAACATTGAAAGTATATGATTGAATTTAATGGATTGAAATTCTATATATTAAATTGCCATTTCAACTTAAATTCATTAAATAAAATCATATTATACTAAGTCATTTTCCTGTCATTTCTATAATTACTTTAAAAGAAAACTTTACATTCTAAATGTTATTAAATGTATTTTAAATGATTTACCTTCGATTTCAACTTTTATAAAAAATGAATCAAATGAATTTTAATATTTATTTCAATGAAACTAAAACAAATGCTTTTTAAAAATTTATCCAACATTAGTTTATGTGAAAATATTGAGTAATTCTATAATAAAAGGACCGTAAATACGTATAAAAGAATTGTAGCAATGTTATAAATACTTTCATTATAACGAATCCCTATAACTATGAACATTTTTATAAGACGAACGTATTAGAAATACCAATTTAATTAGTTAAAACTACAATACGCAATATCAATACTTATTTTTATAAAAAAGAATTCTTGCAATTGAATGAAACATCTTAGATTAATGAGTAATTATAATATACCAAGAATTTAAATTCAAAAGAAGAAATATAACTTCAAGACGACTTTAAATTCAAATGTTGAAATATAATTGTTTCGAAATTCTTGGTTAAAATTTAGAATCATATGCTTTGTATGCTTTCATAATTTTTGCAACTGAATTTCGAAATTAAAGATTAAAATAAATAGTTTCTAAATCTTCACATATTGCCCATTAAGATTTGTGAAAATTCATTGCACATCACAGATGATAAAATTTTAATCAGGCAGTAAGAATTTATGCAATGAAGAAGTTTTTATTTATTTATATTTTTAGTTTTATTATTTCATTATTATAAGATGAAGAGCATAATTTTTATATAAAATCAATTAAAATCCAAAATGACATTAAATATTGAAATGATAATCAATTGATGTAATAATTATTATAATTAATCATAAAAATAATTTGATTTCTTTAATTTCATATTCAAATTAAAAATACAGTTAAATTAAGCATGTTAATATAGCAATACAAAAAACTTAAATGACGAGCAAATAAATATTGATGAATAAATATTTATGCTTTATGTTAAACTTTTTTTAACCAGTCTTTTTATGCTGAAGGTCCTTCTTTAATGAAAAAAGATAATGAAGATCCTTCTTTCTTATATTATTAATATTAAATATTTGTACTTTTATATTTATTGTAGACTGTATATTCAATAAACAATTTTGTGTAAGTGAACAATAAATAAAAGCATTACTTGTATTACACTGAAATCTAAGTATTTTAATCATGTATTGTCGATGACTTTTGCATTAACATTGAATGTATATGATTAAATTTAATGGATTATAATTCTATATATGAAATTTTCATTTCAAATTAAATTCATTAAAAGAAATCATATTATATTAAACCATTTTCCTATCATTTCTATAATTACTTTAAAGAAAACTTACATTTTAAATGTTATCAAATATATTTTAAATGATTTACCTTCGATTCCAACTTTTTAAAAAATTGATAAAATGATTTTTTATATATTTATTTCAATTAAACTAAAATAAATGCTTTTTAAAAATTTATCCAACATTAAATTAAGTGAAAATATTGAGAAATTCTATAATAAAAGGACTGTAAATATGTATAGATGAATTGTAGCAGTGTAACTAAATACTTTCATAATTATGAATTTCTATAACAATGCACATTTTTAAAAGACTAACGTATTATAAATATCAATTTCATTAGCTAAAAGTTACGACAAGCAATATCAAATGCATTTTTATAAAGAAGAATAATTGCAATTGCATAAAATTTCTTAGATTAAGGAATAATTATAATATATTAATAATTTAAATTAAAAAGAAAAAATATAACTTCAAGAAGAATTTAAATTTAAATGTAGAAATATAATTGTTTCGTAATTCTTGGTTTCAGTTTAGAATCGTAGGATTTGTAAGGTTTCATAATTTTCAAGACTGAATTTTGAGATTAGAAATTTAAAAAAAAATAGTTTCTAATTTATAAGATATTGCTCATTAAAATTTGTGAAAATTCATTGAACATCACAAATAATAAGATTTTAATGAGACAGTAAGACATCATGCAATTAAGAGGTTTTTATTCATTTATATTTTTAGTTTTATTTTATTATTATGAGAATAGGGGCATATTTTTTATATAACGCCAATTAAAATCCATAATGACATTAAAAGTTGTAATGATGATTAATTGATGTAATAATTATTATAGTTAATCATAAAACATAATTTTCTTTTTATAATTAAACTATCCTTAACTATTCTCTAATTGATTCATTATTTCATGTACTAATATGTCATTTAGATGAAAGGTGATCCCATGAATGAAAAAGGCATTTAAATATATTTTATTCCTTAATTAATTATAACAATTAATCAATGTAAACTAATAATTTTAATTGCAAAATTATAAGTTTATTAGATCAGATTTTAAAACTTAACTTTTATGTAGTATGGTTTTAAATAAAAATATTCTATTAAGTTTCCTCAAATTCAGGAGTCTTTTTATTATTTTTTTTTATTATTATAACAATTTAGATTTCATTACTTTGTGTAAATTAGTTAAAATAATTTATAGTTTTAGGGAAATTCATTAAATTACTTTCTTTCTTTTAATTTTTCAAATTGTATGTTGCATGCTGCAATTGCAAGCTATTCAACAAGATAATTCAACTGATGATTTTGGCAATTACTTGTAACATAAAAAGTCTTGTATTAAGATCTTTTATGTTACAAGTTTCAGAAAATTGAAAATTTTACTATTTTTTTGTCACAGTCATTTTATGAAATGATTCACATTTATGTACAGAATGCAATATTAAAAATTCTTTAAATCTGGAAAAAAATTATTAGAACTTAAAGAAACATAACATTGATATTAATATAAGGATTTTTAAGGTATCACTATATTAAAAAGAAAAGCAATTTTATCAATATTTAATTAATTTATAAAGTAAAAGGATTGTAAAGAGGAACAAAATAATGAGAAAAATATACTTGAAAATAGTTTGTGAACAGATATCGAAAGATACTGCTTGATACGAAATGTTGCAGAAAAATAGTAAATATGTTTATTCGAAAATGAAATAAATAAATTATACACAGAGATGAAAAAAATATTGAATTTTTATATGAATAATACAAAAAAGCCAAATCAAACAACAGGGTATGTGAGCACCCCTCATCTGCACATAACGGAACCTCAAGTTTAGTCGAAAGTAGCCTTCATTTTCTTATTCAAAATAAATATGAAAGTTACTCTTTTTCTTTCCTTCATTCAAATTTTTATATTTAGTTGTACATGGCCACTGTTTTTTCAATTCCTTCTATTAGCTCACTCTCTCCCTATATATATCTTGTTCAAATTTTCAATCGTTCATAAAATACTTTTTATTCATCCATTCCAGTTCAAATACATTTTTTCAAAACTTGTAGTGGATGACACTGGATGTTAATACAGTGTTTTCAAATATTAATTTAGTAATTAAATTTAATTCATTAATTTAATTTTTTTTAGATTTAAGTTGCATATATCTACCAATAGATGACGCCAGATAAACTTAAAAAATGAATGAAAATTATTTATAAAGTTCTGCAATATTGGGGAAAAAGTAGTGGGAATTGACTTTAATTTATTTTTTTTTTTGTTTTTATATTACTTGTTTTAATTGAAGCAGGGGACAAAAAATTTTGGAGACTGACAAAAACATTTGCATCAAAATCCTCAGATGTATTGTAGCTTTTGGGTTAATTTTGACACACAATGAATTACACTACACTCACATTATAACACTTTTCATTATACACTGTTGTCTTTTGGAACGAAGTCATGTCAAGGCTCGAGAGATGTTGGTACTCTTATATTTTTAATACGCTTTTATTAGTTTCACCTGTATGTTTGTTTGTTTGTTTGTAACTAACTCTTTGGGCTCGATTTTGCCCTACTTTAAGCGATCAGATAAAAGTCAAACGTTGCAGATTTATCAAGGACCGACGACAATAAAATATTTTGATATGTTTATTATCTCATCATGATTAGGATCGCCAGGATTAGTGATTTTATTTTAACTCATGAAGAGCAATTTAACCCATGTAGAATCAAAGTACCTAAGACATTCAAACCTACGTGGGACAGTGGACAACGTATAACGCGCCCGATTACGTTTCAAGAGATTCCCTGTTCGAATCCTGATTGGCTCGACATATTCGCATTTAGCCTTTGTTTTACTCACAATTAAATTATTGTAAGAACTATAGTTCCAGTCCTCCGTACCGGGACCTCATTTAAATATTATAGTTTAAAAACACGCTTTTAGAGTTAATCAAACTAAAAAGTAAAAAATAATTGTTAACGTAAGAATAAAATGACTGACGAGAATGTTCACCGAGTCAATGTTCTAAAAGCGTGGAGTGCCTTGTATGACATTTTTTAACTAACTCTGCATTTCGGAATGAAACTAGTGAAAAATTATAACGATTGATATCGAGCACCCCACGCTTTTAGAACAGTGACATTGATTTTCTCATCAGTAATTTTATTCTTATGTTAACAATTATTTTTTACTTTTTAGTTTGATTATCACTAAAAGCATGTTTTTTAGTTTTTTAAACTATAATTTTTTCATGGTAACCAGAGGAATGATTTTCAAACCTGAAGATTTACCATGCTCAATACATGCATAGATATATTTTCAGCTTCCGTTTTCCGTTTGTAAGTACGTTTAAGGCTGCTTTCGCCAATCTACGGTATTTTATAATATAGAATCTCAGGTAAAAATTTAATAAAATTAGACAATTTAAATGTTATAAACATCGTAAGTTTTATTCTCAAATAAAATTCAGTACTTAATCGAATATATTTTGTTTAAACTTTTAATTTGCATATTAATTAGTGTTTTATTTTATTTTTCAAAATTAATTAAAAGTAAAAGTACATCAGTTTAGCATTTTATTTTTTTATTTCAAGCAAAACAATTTTTTTATAAAATACACAGATGAAAACACTACTTGTTTTTATTCATCATAAGTATTAGTTAATAGTTAAAAAAGAAAACTGTGTCCATTTTTACATGAAATATGATGGTTCGAAGGAATAAACAATCATTTTTTGTATTATCCTGATACGGTAAAAAAAGGATCAACAACAGCAAAATTATAAAAAAAAAAGACAGAAAAAAAAAGCATATAATGAACGGAAAAGTTTTAAAATGCGACACACAGTTTTTTAAAAAATAAATAAAAGTTAAATATTCTTGGAAGTTAATTCTTGGAAAAGTTAAATATTGAAGAAATTTAAAATATTTGTTTGGTGTTAAGCGCACAATAGAGCACATATTATTAATAAACAAGTAATATAAAACAAAAATTATGTCAATTCCTCTATTGCAGAAAGTCTTTCATAACTAATTTTCATTAATTTTTTTAAGTTTATCTGGCGCCATCTATTGGTAGATATATGCAACTTAAATCTAAAAAAAACTAAAATTAATTACTTAAATTTAATTACTGAATTAATATTTGAAGAAACTGTATGAACATCCAGTGTCATCCACTGCAAGTTCAAAAAAAATGTATTTGAACTGGAGTGGATGAATAAAAAGTATTTTATGAACGATTGAAAATTTGAACAAGATATATATAGGGAGAGTGTGAGCTAATTGAAGGAATTGAAAAATGAGAGTACTTATGTTTAACGTTTGATAAGCTGTGAAAATCTGACTACATCTGCAAATTCTAGTTTATATGAAATTATTACATTAATAAGTTTATAAATTAATATTAAACAGTTCTTTGAAAGTAAGTAATTTATTTTATTAAAAAATAGATGTTCAGACAAGTGAAATTTAAGTATTCCTTTCTAAAAATCAAAATCAAGGATTTTTTTTTCAGAGACAAGAAAAAAATAAACAAAACAAAACCTTCAAGATCTTGGAATATATTTTTTACATAAAAATTTTAATGTTATTTAAAATAAAAATAGTTGAATTTGAAAAATAGAAAAGTATCTTCTCACAGAAAAATTGTTGAATCAATATTGATATTTTAATACTAAGAAAAAAATGACAAATTTTTAAATCTAAAATTTCAAATTTGTCATTCTTGAAACGTGTATATATTTAATATGACTTATATATTTAAATAAATTTATACTTTGTATATTTTTAAAAATATGTATAGAAATCTTTACGCTCGTGAAATTTGTAACATATATTTAAAGAGAGGAATATAAAAAAAAAAAAAAAAAAATATTAAAAAAAAAAAAATAGAAAATATCTAGAGAGTAAACAATATTTTTCTCAAAACTAGAAATCATACAACAAACTCTATATAATGTAATTATAACCCAAAATCATCCTTTATTATAAAATAATTAGATAATTCTGATATAAACAAACAAGTTTTTATTTATATTTTTATGTTTTTATAAGAGTCACGTCATGTTCGCTCTTAGAAAAAATTATGCTTTTTTATGAGTCATCTTTAATCTGAACTTATGGTTTTGAACAAGAGAAAAACTTTTAAATATTATAACTACCGATTAAGAACCAAGATCATTTGAAATTATAAACACTAATTATAGTTAATTTAGCCTTGCTATCTTTTGCTGACTAATGGAGTATTTTTCTAATCATGTTATTTGAGAATTTCAGCAAATATGTCTTCTAAAAAGGAATTTTTACTTATTTAAGGAAAAATATTTGTATAGTATTGGAAATCTGAAACTTTTTTGTATTTTAACGATTTATTTATTTGTATTATTTTTATATTTTTATGATTTATTTATTTGTAGTTTTGTATTTTAAAATAAAGGAATTATTTAGAAAAAATGCAATTACATGACCAAAAATTAAGTCCTTTTCATTGATAAATTGTGTAATTTACATAACAACTAATGCTTGCTCTGAATATGGTATTCAAATAAATTAAAAATATCAGTTTCCTTTCTTGGCCACAAAAATAGGATTTAAAATGTTAGTAGAATATGAGTATTAAATTTCAATTTTGCTATGTTTTAGATGCGAGTACTCGACAACACTTATCTGAAGAATTAACGATGACGATGCATTGTATGCAAACATGCGGGCCAGGGTCAATAATATGTTCTGTAATTCATAAAGTATAGGAAACATTTCGGAGAACCTAATCAGCTATCAGAAGTTTAGAAGTTTCATGAAGATTAGAAAGGTTTAGTTTGCTTTTGAATGTTTCAAGATACAAGTGGAGCAAATGACTGCGAAGAGCCACATAACTTTTAAACAAAACCTGCCTCAAATCTTCTCTTGACGCAGCAACTGGAAAGCCAGTTTACGGATTACCCCAGCGCAAAGATTTCAGAATAAGGGGTTGTATGCAAGACATCCAATATTGTAAGTATATATCACATCACATCAATGAAATGAAAGATTTAATTTTATATGCACATATGTCAAACTAATCTGTACTCTTTACTGATGGCTCTTAAATCTTTCCAGACATTATTCGCAAGATGACTCAATGAAAAAATTGGTCTGATGTTTATTATGGAAGACCTCACTGATCTGTATATTATAACACACAATTGTAAAGATCAATTGTATAGAGATGGAATTCTTGATCCAATTGTTTGTCTTTAGGCATGTATAATTGGTGACTCCTTCAGTCTATAAGAAGATAACGCAAAATAACACAGAGCTCGATTGTTGGAGAGCTACCTTCGTGAGGAAATTGTCAAAGTATTGATTAACGCATTGTAATCCAGACAGAATATCCTAATTGATCATTTTTCAATTTTTATTATTTTTTAATCAAATGATTCATAACATGATACGGCGATACTGGCCAAATATATAGATATGGCATTATTGATTAAATTGTTCGTCCTTACGCATGTGTACTTGGCGACTCCTTTATCCTACGATAATGTTAAACATGACACAGTTCGATTGGTGGAGAATTACCTTCGTGAGGAGATTACTGTGCCTAAAAGTTGATTAGCACGATATAATCCAGATGGATTATCCTGATTGATCATGTTTTGGGAAATATGTTGCTGCCCTTAACTCTCCTCCACAACTCGGTGGCCTGATGGCCAATTTTCTAGCACTCTGACCTTTGGTGTCACAGTCATACCAGGTTCGAATCCTAGCGGTTGTATGAAGGTTTCTTAGTGGTTCGGAATCCACGTTAAACTGAAGGTCCCGGTCTAATTTGCAGAAAGTGTGCAAAAAATGACCGTAGAGCGACAAACTAAACCTCCGCAACTCGAATTGCCTTGATTAAACAATGTGCTTTACTGCCAATTAAATTAGTAAAAAAAACATTGTTTTGAATATTCGCTTTGTGCATAAATTCAGATCTATATTTCAAAATATATATTATTTTTTTAACAAATAACATATTTTGCATTTTATATAACATTTTAATACAAATAACATAACATATAACATATATAACATATTTTGAAGCATTCAATTATGAAGATAATTAAAATAGTAAAAATGAAAATTTTATGTAAATTTTTGTAATTAAGTTTGCCTACTTTATTTTAAGAAAATTTTACCTTTATTAAGATAAATTAAATTATTGAAATTAGTAATTTACATAAAAAATTTAATTAAAATAAGTTTTTATACATCATATTCAATATAATTAAAAGTTTATTATTGAGATGATTTTAATAATCAAAATATAAAAGCCAACTTGTTTTCCCATTTTAACTCTAAGGATTGTTTTATTATATAGAATCATACATGATTTCACGGCGAATTTATTTAAAACTTAAACATTTTAGGTCAATTTTAATTTTGTTCTGATAAAAAAGGAAATTTATAAAAATAAAAAATACATTTTAATTTAAGTATTCATCTAAAAACCATTGAATTAATTTTTATGTGTAGTAAAATATTGCTATAGTATATAAATAGGGCATTTTAATGAAATATAGCATGCTATTGTAAATTTTTATAACACATAAAACTTTGTCGTATTTTTGTGTAAGCAGTTACAAAATAAGAATGAAAATTTATCTAAATACTCATATATATCTAAAGATAAGTTTTATAATTGATGTACATTAAATATAAAGCATAATTATTTTTCATAACAGCACAATTCTGACATTTTAAAACTTGCTTAAAAGTGTATTAAATCAATAAGGAAATTTTTAGTATTGTATCTATAAAAATTAAGATGCTAAGAATAATTTAACTTTAATATTAAAAAAAAAATTGATTTCTATTTTAAAAAATTTATATTTGTGGAAAAATGTCTTAAGATACTAATTAAGTTCAACATCTAAAATAAAAGTAATTAAATTGAATATTAAAGTGATTCAATTGTATCTTTTTTGTAATAAAGAGTGCTTTTAAAATGCTATTTTATCAATCTTTTAACAAAATTTATCATAAAGGTTTAATTTTTAAAAAATTTGTAATAAATCCTTTATATAATATTTAACATTTTATTTTACGCAAATGGAATTATTTTATGCAAACTCAGTTTAACATCATAATTCTTTAAAAAAAATATTCAATCTTAAAAAGTTATAAAAATTTTAAATCAGACATGGGACTTTAATTTTATGAATAATTTTATACATGATAATAAAAAGATTACATCATTACAATCGAGTTTCAAAGAATTCCTTTGATGTCATCTTGATTCTCATAAGTCAGCAAAAAAGATTTTTTGGCAACAAACGTAATGATAATTAATTTAGTTAGATTATTCATTATTAAATTATTCTTTTTTTATAGCGAATTTTACAATTAAATCCATTTAAATGACAGAGAAAGCTAATGATTTTATTAAAAAAAAATGAAAACGATTTCGCTGTGCAATGCTTTATAATATTATTCTTTTTATAATTTAAATATTTCCCTTAAAATACTTTAATATTTAGAGAGGTCGCATTTTCCTCGTGGCAACATCGTAATGGTTCTCTGGCCTGAAGTATTATGTTCATCCACAGTTTGAATATATGACCTTCCCGTGTCTACGTTTGTCTACTTTCACACCCAACACCGTCAACTCAGAAGCTGAATTCGCTATCCACCACTTTTTGTGTATTATCAATACATTAATATTATCTTTTTGTTTAAAGTTAAAGTATTTAAAATACATGGTGTTTTAGCATAATGAAATGAAATATATTTAATTAAACAAAATTATAATTTACAAAAAATGAATAAAAAATATATTGAAATTATTATAAATTAATTTTCATAATAATTCATATAATAAAATTAATTTTCAAATAAAATTCAGCTCAAAATCAATATTTTCTTCAAGAGAATGTCTGTCGATCCTGCTGCGTGTTTTAAATTTTACAGCATATCTATTTACAATATTTATATATTTAATATACTTACATTTTTAATATATTTGCACCATACTATAAATATTACCAATTATATGTGGAATATTTTTATTTCGTTTTAGAACCTACTACGGGTCGGGAGAAGTCGGCAGTTGTCTAAAATTCAAAAGCATTGTAGCCATTGCGTAAGAAATCGAGTTAATTCGTAGAAGACTATAAAATAATTTTTGCATTGATAGTGGAATTTCTTTAGGGGTGTTTTCAGAATTTTTCTACATCTTGACATCATGCTAAGAAAAGTACTTATATTTGGTAGTCTACAATGAAAACATTAATAATTTCCAGGAAATAATAAATTATTACCAAGGCTTTTCATACAATTGTGTAAATATATGAATAATTGTTTGTTTTTACTTTATTAATATTTATTATAATAAAGCATTATTTATTGTTTAAAGTATTTAATTCATTATGTCTAATCATGTTGATTTTAAAAAATATTTCAAATGTTGGCTGTACAATATGATCGAGATAGTGATCCCAGTGAAAGACTTGGGAATGTTAATAATATTGGTTTACGAAGATTATAGTAGATGTCTAGTGAAAATAATTTCTTATACACGTGTAAACATTCAATGATCTCGAAGAAGAACAGGCATGTATACAACTGTTATCCATTGCTTGATTAGCTTACTAGCTTTGTTGAGCCATTGCTTTCTTTCGATAAACTTGGCGTATTGGTCACTTTAATTTATTAACAATTAATTTATCATTTATTGCTTGGTTTGCTGGTGCTTTTAGTTTAAATATCAGAGATTTAAAGAAAATTGAATTCTGTTTTACTTTACTGTTTAAGGGTTCATTTAGCCCAACTTGCAGGTCAGTGGCAAATCGAGCTGCTGGTGAACATTATGAATGAGATTCAATCCGCTGGCTGCTTTGTTGTAGACGCTGTTTCAAAAATCCAGGAGACTCGATAGCGTCTGGGATGTTCTGCCTCTTGCTTCGTGAGTCAGACTACCTGGCCTGGTTATCCGTGCTTTCTTTATACAATACAGAAAGGCGAGGTAGTTCCCCTTAAAATTCCTCCAGGAAGGCACTACCCTCCTCCTTCAGCAACACGGAGTCAAGTCAGACTTCTACCTACGGGTGTATCATTACAATAGAAGATGCCCCTTTCCCTCTATCCATGAGTAGATTATTCTCGGGATGTCAGTCCCTCACTGCAGGACATTGAGGATTAGACACAACAGGGTAGATTGAAATAAGAATTAAATCATCGAAATTGATTCACGTTTCTAATTAGGTCTAATAACCCTTGATTAATAAAGTTTATCATGTTTTTTCTGCTATCAAATGTTCACCAATAAGTCGGTTGAAATTCCAAATACTGGAAATATAATTTAAAAACAACAAAATATTGGAAATATTATTTCATTAATCAATATAAATAAAGCACTATTTTTTTTTTCCATTTACATTATTATTTTTGTTCGTTTTTACTAAAATCTATAAAATGTATCTTATTTGAAGTTAGTTATAGATAAGATAAAATGTTTCTAATATGAAAGTTTCATACCACTTCAATAAAAGTAAAAGCCTTTTTTTCTTTCTCTTCTTCGCTGACATATAAGGAAGGTTATTAGCGGGGTAATTAAAAACACTCTTACTTAATGATTCGCACAGGAATTTCCTGAGTGTATTACCAGGTAAAAAGATGTGAATGGTTAAAATGTATTTTTTTACATCGCTTATATTAATTTTTGCTCTTAATGATTCCTTCTCTATGTTGAATAAGTATGCAAGAAAAAAAAAAGAGGGAAATATTTCATTTTTTTTGGAAGATCTTGTTAAAAAGATGTCCCTAGAATTGAAAAAAAAAAACATTTTATTTAATGATTTATAAAAAAAGGACGTATGCACGGTATGTTGATTTTTTATCACTCGCAATAAATTTACAGATGGGTTAAATTAAGCAATGAAAAATTTGACAGGTCCAAATGTTGAAGTTAGTTTTCCGTTTCACCAAATCATTGAAATAAGAATATAACTATTACTGGATATTTTTGGTTATGGAACATTTGGTTATGGATATTCGATGATATGGAACAAAAAGACTCCAGTTGCAGCTAAGAGACATAGCTGTGTACAACAGCTGGCAACATACACAGTCCAGTCTCATTAATGTTACCACCACCTACAATCGACGTCAACGGGAAATAACCAATCACAAAAGGCAGGTGGCAGCACATTGCAGTGGAGTGTATATAAAGAATTCCACTTAATACCACATTCCACACTCCACTTAAAGCCAGAATGTACAAGAGTGTATATTCTGCCTTTTGACAGGTGGTCACATTAATGTGACTGGACTGTGTATTTGCTCTAGGAACTCATCTGTTTTGAAAAACAGATTGCTTGACAGAGAGTCTCGTATTGTCAGTTAAATTTCCAAATTGGAGTCTTCCAGATATAATCAAATGGAACACACAAATACACAGTCATTATTGCGAAGTCCTTCTAGATATCTGAACCCAATATACTGGAGGATTTTTAGAGGTACACTCAGGAGAAATCCGGTATAAAATTGTATTTACCGGAACAATGTTCATCTGCCTCATATCCTATCACACGGGATAAACAAAATATAAACATTTTATTAAGTTGAAAATGTAATCGGTATTAGGAGGCTTAATGAATATACATAAAGCTATACATTTTCAACTACATAGGAAAATATCTGCTTATATGATTAATAATATTATGCATAAAGCATGACATAATAATAACCAAAAATATCCAGATTTTTAACAACAGGAGTTTAATTTTCAATTCGAAAAAAAAAACCATTTTATTTTTTTAAGTGTACTCATTTTCAACTCATAATAAAATATAAATACTTTTTTTTAACAGAATGTGCAGTCATTTTAGTAATCTGGAACTTGACATAAATGCTTCCCAATTGGTTTCACATTCAGGTTCTTAATTGGATGCATAAGTTTTAATGCCTCAGGCTTTTTCATTTCGATGAATTTGTCAAATCCTTTCCACTTGAAACAAGGTTTATCAATTAAAACTGAAATACAGATTAATCTTTTATTTAAAAAAAAAAATTGTATCTCTGGACCTCAGGTTATAAAGACAAACATATATTTCCTGTTAACTTTTAAAAACATCTTTCTCTGAGATTTTGCAGTTTTTCTCCTTCATTTTTATACTTTGTAACTGTTATTTGTTACTGATTCTCCAACTTTTTGAACATGATATAATAAAAAAGTTTGTTATTTTCTGAATTTTATACCTCATTTATTTCTTCATTTGTCACATTTGTTTCGACAAGAGCAAATAATATTTTTAATTCCGTATTCTCCAAATCATGTCACTCCTTAAATGGTCATGAGTTATCTGTTGTATCCAGGTATTCCCCCAGTATTTTATCTATCTATAAAAGGGGTACTAAGGGAGTCTATAAAATAAACTGTAACCGTTTGAGAGAGTCCAATACGTAAACTATAGCTAATAGAAAATGCATCCAAAGATAATATTCCAATTTTTTTTATTATTTATTAAAAAGTTTTACATTGTATTTAATGCACAAGTACATAAAAAAGATAACATTAAAACTAAAAAGCACAGGACAAAAAGTTAAAATTAAAAAAAAAAAATTACATAAAATAATAAATTAAAATTCAATCTTTTTTTCTCTTTTGTCAGCTCATTGATTACATCGTTTATGTCAACTTCGTTGCATCTATAATTGCCTAATAACGCTAACCCATTTAGACGTATGATATTATTATGTGCCTAAATAGGTTTTCAGCCTTCGTAACATTGAAAAATATTTTTCATCCTGGTACGAAGTTACTGATAGAGTGGCAAATATTTTCAATAAGAAATATAAATATTAGTGTAAGGATCAGTTTCATATCGATCGAACCATTCATTCCCACGAGAATTATGTAGCATATAATGGACTCTATTCACAGTGATGTGGTGTGGTGTGGTGTAGTAGTAGCAGATAAAGGAACAGGAAAGAGGGATTATTCCGGAGAAAACCACAAAGACATATTCTTAAGAAGCTGGATCAATCAGGAAGTCCCCGTAAGAGAAAATAAGTAACAAGGAAACAAGAGAGACTAAGGTAAACCGGTCATGATATCAAAAGAAGTTTCTTAAAGATTTCGGTGGGGTTAGTTTTGGTATGTACAGAATTTTGGAAGAATATAGCGACAGTTAGAGAGATAAAGGCAGCAGTCCAGTGACGCAGGCAGACAGCAGAAATTGCATCCAGCCCTTTGAAAGCAGCAGAAAGGATACTTAACTCTTACCGAATACATTTCTTAGAAGAAACTATACATGACTTGATTAGAATATTAGACTTAATATATTGCAATATATGACATATTTTGAATATTAGGGTTTCTTATTCAATGAATGATATGGCATCTAAATGTTTCAATCGTCATTTTACTGTGCATTTTGAAACTATCTTAACAATGCATTTGAGACCACATATATATTAGGATCAAAAGTAAATTGTCGTTCTTTATTAAGTTTTTCTAATTTTCGTTTGACAAGAGCACGTGAGTTGGCTGATGAGTTGGAATAAAATGTAACTTCTAAAATAGAAATAATAGATCTTAAAAAGATTATTACCAAGAGCCAATTATATTGAACATTTTGATTTTGTAAGAGGAATACTAGAGAAGATAATTAGCACCAAGCTGGAAAGAGAACAAAGGAAATTGGACAAAAAAATGAGAACTTGAACAATAGAAACAAAAAGAAGAATAGAAGATCAAGCAAAAGGAATGAGAAGAGCAAAGGGATATCAAGTTAAGAAATCTTGAAATTAAATTTTGATTATTGTTACCTACTATTTCAGTGACAGTGGACAATGTCATTTCGAATTTATTTAACACATGAAACGATACTAAAAATTTGCTTGGCGTAAAACATGTAATAACATTTCAGCAATAGATGATGGATTCCTCTCATTTCAAGACACTTCTATCAAGCTGTGAACTAGGGGACTGAAGAGTTTTTGTATTATTGTCACTGTGATTCAGGTCTTTCTATCCATCTGGTTGGAGATAGTGTCATAATTATTCTTGTTGGATTTCGAGGCATAGTCAGTATTCTATCAATATTTTTCTTTTAAAAGTATGAAAAAAATACACATTTTATCAAATATGCTCAATGTTTGATAAATATTTTTCATTTCTCCAGCATTTCCGTTTGCCAAATTCCAACTGTCAGTTGAGAGAAGCAGATAGAGTGCTTGAGGATATAATTTTGAAAAGATTGTTTGTATTCCATCAAATTTTCTACTCATCAAAGCTGGCACCGTCTTAAACTGAAATGATATGATAAAAATTATATATCTATTTATAATTTTTAAGTTTGTCCGTTTGTAAGTTATGGCAAAGTTTGTCCTGTTGTATTTCAAATAGGTACAAACTGCAAGAATTTTTCACAGATTTTTTATTTTTTATTTTCTTTCATTTAAAAAATGAACACATAAAGAATAGTGTTCAATTTTTGATATATCACAAATTCCATTGGCTAATATGGAAAAATACACAGATGGATATCTCACATTGCACTACTTGTAGAAGAATTAGTTTAGTAAGCCAAATTATTTCTGAAATATTGTCAATAATATAGTTTGAATATTCCATCGGTTTTAAATATTTTTTAAATCAACTAAATTATTTTGTTTCGAATTCATTTTTCTCCGAAAGAAGTTGAGAAAGTGCTAATTTGATTTCAATAAAATTTTTAAATACGAATAGAATCGTGAAACCATTAACAATTTAAAAAAATTGCATTTAAATAAAGAATTTATAATTATTTTCCATTATATAATACAATGATCTCTGTATATGAAGTAATAAAACTAACTAGAATACTATTATAGTTGTTAAGTGTACAGATATAAGATAAATTTTCCTAGCACGCAGGACATAAGGCATATACCAAGCATTGGAAATAAAAAGTCTTTAGAACACGTGTGAAATGTTTATAAATGGTGATTACTTAAAAAGCGATTTAACTAATAATATTTAAATAGCAATTAGATAAAAATAACTAAATAAAATTAATTAGAATGTATTAATTGCTTTTAAGATGTAAATATTATAAGAATACTGAAAATATCACAATGTATCAATGACAAATTTCACACAAAAAAGTTCTTTTGGCAACAAAACCGAAGAGGAAATGATCTTTCTAATCTCATCATAAAAAATAAGGGTATCATTATTGTGATGACCACTAATTTGACACCAAAACGGGATTTGACGACATGCTAACATTATAGTAAAATCCACCATGTACGCATTTCACCTAAGTGCTTAAGCGTGCTCAAAGCCGTCAAATCCTCTCTCCTGGATAAACGCCTAGCCATATATCTTTCCCCCAAATTGAACATTTTCTTTTCAAAATTCTCTTCCATAAACTTTATTGCCGTTCCTTCTCCTAAATATATATACATTTTTCTTTTCCTTTAATAAAGGTAAAATCTTTGAATATATGAAAGCTTCTTTATACAATATCTTCACTACAGCAGTACCTATATGGTCAAAGGACCTAGTATGTTCTATATGCATCCAAAACCAAATGAAATATGAGTAAGATTCATTTCTAAAAGGTGGAATAGAAGATGGTAAAAATATCTTTCTACTTGATGGTAAAAAGTCTTCAGATATCGTCGAATTCCTAGTGTACTGATCTTAGCCCAACTACTGATGATTCCTTGAAAATTTTGCAATCCTTTCCGAAATCCATACTATCTATTTCACTATTCGGAATTTTTTAATCAAAACAGACGTTTATCATTTAAAATTTTTTCATATTTTTCTTCCCAAATTGTTTTCGTCTGTCTTAGCAACTTGAGCTCCAGTATTTCTTCTCTGTAAGCCCAAATTTTTTTTTGTGTCCCTTTTCTACTGTGTCTGTGTTCATGATGTTTGTTACAAATTTCGTAGTTTTCTTTAGCTGTTCATGTTTCATGCTGCTCTAATGTCTTATTAGGAGTAACAGATTTTTTTAAGTCTACTGGTACTATAGTATTTCTTACTTTTGTGTTAATATAGTACAGCACATAAAATAAAATCGTTATGTTAGAATCATAAGGGAATATGATCTCTTTAATTTGGTGAAATTTCAGGAACTGCTTAAAAAACTCTCAAGATATTGGATTAAATCAGCAACTGGAAACGCATTTTTCGTTTCAATAAATTTAATCCATTTTAGTATATTTTATTTTATTTATTATTATTAATTATTTTAACTTCGCCAACATTTCATTTTTTTCTATATTTTAGATAAATAACTAAGATAGCTACAAGATGCGTACAGTACTAAGATAGCTACAGATTCTTTCAATCTACTGACAATATTTCTCACTTTTGCTTCAATGTAGTATACATAAAATAAAATCGTCCTGTTTAGAATCATAATGAAATATGATTTCTTTAATGTGGTGAAATTCCAGGAACTACATAAAAAACTGTCAAGTTATTGGATTAAATCAGATACTGGAAACATATTTTTCATTTTAATAAATTTAATTCATTTCAGTATATTTTATTTATCTATTATTATTATTTCTTATAATTTTTCTAGCATTTCAATTTTTACATATTTTAGCTAAGGCATATTGCCATAAGGCATACAGCATTCTAGACATATTGTGAATAAGTCTGGCTACAATTTTTAAAAAAAAATATGAAAAAAAACTTTGTTATGCTTTAATTGAGTAATCCAATGTTTTTTGAGAAAAATCTTCTTTATTTTTGCATAGTCATCAAAAACATCTTCATTTAAAATCATTTATATTCCTTTGGTATATAAGATTAGTTTCCTCTGAAATTTTGTACAATCTCATACATTTTGAATGTTTTTGCGCATGAGAGGGAAAAAAAGGAAAATTCTTCTTAATGCAAGTCATCAAGAAATGAATTTTCTACTTCGTCCAGTCCGTTTACCAAGCATGCAGCTATCTGATGTCCGACCAGTGTATGCTACAACTCAGGAGATCAATTTATGTTCATGATATTGTTTCTTTTCCGCCCTTTTAAAAACACCACGAAACAACTCATAGAGAAAAAAAGTTATTGTCACTACCAGCCGATATTAAAAAAAAAAACTTATATATTGGTTTTTTGTATGTTATAAAATAATTAAAAATATCTATTCATATAAATATATATATTTTTTTTGTTTTGTAAGATTTTAAATGTAATATGGAATGCGTTCTTTATTATTTTAGTGAATGCTTATAGGGGAAAAATACAATAATAATAAAGAAAGAAAATAAAAAAAAAATTAAAGGGAAAATACCACTATCACTACCAGTTCATATAAAAAAAACTATATTTATAATTGTGATATTTATAATTGTGATTTATAATTGTGATTGATGTTATAAAATGCTTAAAAATATTTATTGATACTTTTTCTGTTTGAAGGATTTTAAATGCAATATGGAATGCATTCTTTATTATTTTATTGAATACTTATGGGAAAAATTAAAAAAAAGGAGGTGGAATGCTTTTCTTTCATCAATTGGGCTATTGCTATGTAGAAAAAATTAAATTTTTAAATAAATTGCTCATTAGAAGCTTAAATAACAGAAAACAATCTTTACAACGAATTCAGAAAGACATTTAAGCATTTAACTTTCATCATATACATTTTCAGTTAATTTTCGGTTTTGTTAAATTCGAATTTCCTTTACAAATGTGAAATTGAGGACATTACTTCCAAATTGCAAATTGATTCGGTTATATGAGGGAATAAATCTTTTGCTAAGAACCAGATTATGATTGTTTACATAGTTGGGTGTTCGCCATTACAGTTTATTATATACAAAATTCTTTCTCTGAAATTCCACTTCATTTGACTGCAGGAAATTTAGAACTGCATTACTTCGAGAAAATGATTTAGGGCTCTTTTCCAGCAAGATATAAAAGTGAAGTTATAAATGACTACGTGGCAAATATTCCCATTTCTCCGCAGATTGAATCGCTGTGCTGTGCATAGATTTAAGGAGGTTTCGCAGATTTAATTTAAATTTTCTTGAAAGCGTCGAATCTCCAGGGAACATTATTTTAGTCTTCCAATGAGATTAATATGTCAGATACTAAAACGGTTTTCCTCTTGATCGAATAAGATGTTTCGATAGTAGCATTTATTCTAATTTTGGTTAAAAAAATTGGTTTTATTTGTATAAAGTTTATGCAATTAAAAAAATTCTTTTCGTGCTATTTAATTCTATAACAGTTATATAAATATATATTAATTTTCATAGCGACTAGATTTTATAGTTAATATTAATTTGTTCGAAAGATGTCAGACAAAAGAAAAATGATTTTTAAATTTAAAAGTTGATTGCCAAACATTATATAATTCTAACTATGAATTAAGTTAAGTTTAATATTTTATTTTAAAAAATACTATAAACATGTTCAGGGAAAAAACATTGGATTTTAACTTGATTTTTTTTTATAAGAGTATTAAAGATAAAAAACAATTAATTAAAGGAAAATTGAAAATACAACCAAATCTTTTAAATGGCCTTACATTTTTCCCTGCTACATTCTTTAATATTATTAGTTTCATTTTGAGGGCATTCCTTGTGAGGTGCATGTCGAGATTCTTAAGAAAAGTTTAATGTGTTTAATTACTCTCTGTTTAAAATAATACTCTGTGTTTAAAATATACTTTATATATAACATATTACTTACATTTACTGTAAGATTCATTTCTCATGTTATTGAACGTCATTGAATATGCCAATTCACTTAACAATAAGGCATTCGATACATTAGGCGCTCAGGAATCAATTATTAAATCATGAATTATTACTTATAAATCTTGGATTCAAATGAAAATTTCAACACATAAAAATTGTTTAAAGACCCTATAAACATATGTTTTAATATAACAATAGATATAACAATTGGTTAAAGACGCTATAATCATAGATTATAATATAACAATAGGTTAAAAACTTTTACCATAATACCAGATAGTTTTATTGATTTAAAAATAAAATGGTCATAGAAGATCCATTTTTATTTCCGTCTATATAAAACGGCCAAATCCTCTGTAATAACGTAGCTTTTCTGATTTTAATATAGGAACCTGAATCCACGTATGAGATTCATATACTATTTATGTGTCCTGCACATATGTGATTTTTATGATAGTCAAATGAAATTTAATTCATAAGCACTTTTATATGAATATCCTACTAAACGTCACAGGCAACATATATTCTTGTTAATATGAATTCTATCAAAGTATTGATATATATGATTCAATATGATGATGATATATAAGATTTCCAATGGCAGAAAAAAGCTTTAGATGCATTATACAAATTATTTTGGGACTTGAACCCAAAACCTGGGGACCCGAGAGCCCCTCCCCCCCGAACGCTAGTCACTCAAAAATTAGAATCCCTTCTAGATATTAGATTGTGTTAATTATAGAGCAGTAATGATATACTTTATACTAATAATGCTGTGACTAATCCTCAATGTCCTGCAGTGCAGGACGAATATCCCATGAGTAATGTATTCCTAGATGGAGAAAGGGGTAGCTTCTGTTGTGATGGAGCACGCGTAAGTAGAATACTGACTTGGCTCCGTGACGCTGAAAAAGAAGGGCAGTTCCTTTCTGATGAGTTTTAGAGGAAACTATCCCGCAATTGCGTATAGCATGGAAGAAAACGGAAAACTCTCACCAGGTAGTCCGACTTACGAGGTAAGATGCTGAACATCACAAACGCCATTGAATCTCCTCGATTTTTGACCGTGCTCTTGGCTTTGGTACCACAGGCTTCAGGTCCGAATTCTGGCGTTGGCATGGACGTTTGTTAGCGGTTCGGAATACACGTTAAACTGTGGGTCCTAATTTAATTAGCCTAAATTATGCACAAAATAACCATAGAGCGACAAACCAGCAGACTTCGTTTTTTGAAACAGTGTCTACAAGAAAGTCTCCAATTTATTGAACCTTAGCCCTAATGCTCACCAGCAGTGCACGTTGCCACTGAGCCAAGAATCGGGCATATATTATAATAATAACAATAATAACAATGATGATAACTATAATAACATAACAATAACAACATATATATCACTAAAAGTGTCAAACAAAATAATTTGACTATAAAAAAACAGAAGTTTTAACTATAATTAATCTGTCTTTGCTGGGAAAGTGAAAATACCACCAATAAAGATAGCCAGATTCGCATCTTAATTAATTTTCTTTACTACATTTATCATTCCAAAGCCACAGAAACGCTTCACAAGAATTCATTTGACTTTAAATTATTTCGCCAGAATCGTAAAACATGGCGGTGCTGTTGAGAGCATTCACAATTATTCACCTAACTTTACTGTGCTTGAAATTAAATGTCGCTGTAAGCGTTGAAGCTAAATATAAATTAATACTGCAACTGCAAATCGCCGAAATTCGAGAGCAGTTTTCACACAATTCATTGTAGGCGCCGTGCTCATAAATAATTATGTTTGATTAATTGGTCTAATTCTATGGCTGTGTAACAAGTTAGAAATTCAAATTTAAATATTATGGATTAATTTAGAAATCGCATCTAATGAATAGTCTGTCACATAAATTTAAATTAGTAAGACATTTTTCAAAACTCACGATTTCATTAATCAAATTTACGATATTCTGTTTTGGAGTAAGTTATACTACATTATTTTAATGCATCTAGAAAATAAATTTGAGATCTTCTTCACGAGTTATAAAACAGTTTAAGGATATTCAAAATGTAGAATGAATGGTACAAAAAATTACTTTTATGAATTTTACCATTTAAAAGTCAATATTGTAAACATCAAATTCAACTCTTTTTATTATATTATAAGTTGATTATTATTATATTATCTTGCTGATTGCTAATAATTATCTATCTTATTGATAATATTCTAACTTGATAACTTGATATTTTTGTTATGACTGATATTTATTTATCTTATTCATAATAATCTAACTTGATATTTTTGCTATTGCTGATAACTTGATATTTTTCTTTTAATATAGGAAAAGACCGCACTAATTTAAAAAGTATAATTTTTACGGAAAAATAATAAATGCTTCAATAATTCGCATCCAATAAAAGAAAAAAATATAGTGGAAATGGCTATGATAAACCTGCTGGTTAAACACTTCTTCCATTGTGATTGAATATTAAAATTAAAATTCCCTTACCTTTCCAGATGTCACCCTTGAGTGTGTTCATTCAAAATGGCAGTGGCACAATGTGGACGCAACGTAGCAAACTCCTCATGGTACAACCTGAATAACGCATAATCTGCTCATTTTTGTCATTTTAATGCCAAATGACTTTGGTCAAAATTCCTGAGAGTCCATTTCACCAAACTTGTCACATCGCCACACTTAAGGATAAACATATTAAGGACGACACTTATAAACTGAACAGGAAAATCAAGTAGCAAGTTACAAGACATATAGCGTTTTCATAGAGTAGCAATAAAATAGAGGTCGTTCCTCTATTCAAAAGTAAAAGAAACTTGGCGTAAACATTTCCCGTCACATATGTACCAGAATTGGCGCAGAATCACCATTCGGCTCCTTTTCACTGAGCTCATTTATTTAAAAAACACGATTCTGAAAATAGACGGTAAGCGCCCGAAATTCTTCTCTAATTCTATATTTATTTAAAAATGGGTTTGCTAAAGATAAATAAATAAAATAAATGTTACTTTGCTTATAACTCTAAACATTTTGTATGGAATGCAATAAAATATTACAAAAAATTTATATAAATTAATATTTTATTTAATCATTTTAGGTAAACAATGTTCACAAGAAAATATATTATTAGGCATAGCAAGTTTTTTTTAATGGAGTATAAATCCATATCTTTAGAAAAAAAATATATATACATTTATTTACAACTATAAAATTAACCGTTTCTTTTGAAAACCGTTATATGATAGTACACCTTCATCATTCTTTACGCGAACAGCTCAGAGTAGTAGTGGTCTATAGTACATATTATTGGCAAATATCGCCAAGCTATCTTTGTGTATATTAAACTACAAAAACATGGAATATATGCTTAAAACTAATTCTAAATGAATGAAATAAATATTGTTGTGCATTTGGTATGCAAACTCATTTAAAACATTTTTTGTCATTTCTCTTTTTTTTAGTTTTTGCATTGAAGTGACCTATACATATATATTATTGTTACTAGTTTATGCATTTTCAGTTATTAATTTTAAATAATAAATTGAACAACAATGAATCTAACCAAAATAATCCTCCTCTGGGCATTATTTCAATCGAAATAAAAGCAACTTATTTTAAGGGCATTAAATAAAATTGCAACGGAAGTAAGACTTGACAATAAAATTGACATGTAATCTAATTTAAAAACTACAGCAGAAAATAATAATGCAAGACACTGCCAGAAACGCAGAACAAAGTATCTGAGTAATTAAATTTGCAGTTCCTAACTATCTAAGCTTCTTGAAACAAGTCTTGAACGTTCAGAACAATAAAAAATTAACAAGAGGAGGGAAACTATTTCTTTTTTTTTTTTGCAAAAGCTGTTTAATATTTTATTACTGATAAAATTGATTTCAGAAGCAAACTTTCTCATTAATTATAGCAAGAAGAATGAAATCAAACATTCCGATATTTTTATAGCATTAGATTACATTGTTTGTCAAAATAAATTTGAATGGAGTGGACATTTAATAATACAAATATTGAGTTCATTGTTCCTGGAACATAATTTTAATTATTAATTCAGCAATTCTTAGCTTTGTGTATTGAACTGGTTACATGATTATGAAAATTAATTAAGAATCTGAACTTATGTTCTGATATAATCAATATACATATTTTATGTAAACTTCTGAAATTAAATTTTTTACTGAATTTATTGTTTTATGTTTGTAAAATACGAATACATATAAAATAGCAAATAACAACATTGTTTTATATTAAATATTACATTGTTTTTACAATTGTCTCTAATCTATTTTATCGCTCGCTAAAAACTCTGAATTAAAGTATTGGAAAGAATAGGAATTATACTTTGTAATTTTTTATTGTCGAGTGATTAGAACTCTGGGTCTCGGTACCATAGGTTTGGGTTCGAGTCCTGGTGATAACGTGGATGATTGGAGTGGTTAAGAATCCATTTTAAACAGTTGAGCAGAGTTTAACAAAGGCCTGAAAACCCTATCCCGTAAAAATATAACATTTCCTGTCTCAAAATCTGCCAGTAGGTGGACTACGTTGGCACTATTGCGTCTCCAAAAAAGATTTGGTTTAATCTGTCGCTCTACAGTAATTTTGTCCGCACTTTAAACTAATTAGACTGGTACCTATAATTTAAAGTGGATTCCAAACCATTAATAAACATCCATGCCACCGCCACGATTCAAAAGTGAAGCCTAATGTTTCAAAGACCAGAACACTAACCAATTGGCTATCAAGCCGCCTTATTTCTTCTTTAGGTGATTGAATGTGAGCACTTTAGGGTAATGTATAATGAATGTTATTGTGGTTTTGTTATACAATTTGATTTCAATGATGCACATGAAAATTTATGTGCAGTAAATAGTGTTGTGAATTTGGTATGCAAACTCATTTGAATCATTTTTTGTCATTTCTCTTTTAACATTTCCATTGATGTGCCCTATACATATATATTATTGTTACTTGGTTTTGCTTTTTCAGTTATTAATTTTAAATAATGAATTGAGCAATAAGGAAGCTACACAAAATAAATCCTCTTGGCATTATTTCAATCGAAATAAAAGGAAATTATTTGAAAGGCATTAAATAAAATTGCAACGGAACTAAGACTTGACAATAAAGACATGTAATCTAATTTAAAAACTACAGCCTAAAACAATAACGCAAGACACTGCTAGGAACGCACAACAAAGTATATGCGTAATTAAATTTGCAATTCCTAACTATCTAAGCTTCTTGATCCAACGTCTTGAACAATAAAAAATTAACAGGAGGAGGGAGAATATTTCTTTTTTTTGCAAAAGCTGTTTAATATTTTATTACTGATAAAATTGATTTCACAAGCAAACTTTCTCATTAATTATGGCAAGAAGAATGAAATCAAATATTCCGATATTTTTATAGCATAAGATTACATTGTTTGTCAAAATGAATTTGAATGAAAAGGACATTTAATAATACATATATGGAGTTCGTTGTTCCTGGAACATAACTTTAATTATTAATTCAGCAATTCTTAGCTTTGTGTATTGAACTGGTTACATGATTATGAAAATTAATTAAGAATCTGTCCTTATGTTGATAAAATCAGTACATATTTTTTATTCAAATTTCTATTATTAAATTTTTTACTGAATTTATTATTTTATGTTTGTAAAATACAAATACATATAAAATGATAAAAGGGCAAATATACAACGTGTCATTAAATGTTGCGATATTTTTCCAGTTATCTCTAAAATACACTGAAGTGACAAAAGTCATGGGATACCTCTTAATATCGTGTCGGCCCTCCTTTCGCCCGGCGAAGTGCAGCAACTCGACGTGGCATGGACTCAACAAGTCGTTGGAAGTCTTCTGCAGGAATATTGAGCCATGCTGTCTCGATAGACGTCCATAATTGTGAAAGCGTTGATGGTGCAGGATTTTGGGCATGAACAGACCTCTCGATGATGTCCCAAAAATGCTCGATGGGATTCATGTCGGGCGATGTAGGTGGCCAGATCATTCGTTGGAATTGTCCAGAATGTTCTTCAAACCAATCGCGAACAGTTGTGGCCCGGTGACATGGCGCATTGTCATCCATAAAAATCCCATCGTTGTTTGGGTACATGAAGTCCATGAATGGCTGCAAGTGATCTCCAAGTAGCTGAACATAAGCATTTCCAGTCAATGTTCGGTCCAGTCGCACCAGAGGACCAAGTCCATGCCATGAAAAAACAGCCCACACCATTACGGAGCCACCACCAGCTTGAACAGTGCCTTGCTGACAGTTTGGGTCCATGGCTTCGTGGGGTCTGCGCCACACTCGAACCCTACCATCAGCACTTACCAACTGAAATCGTGACTCATCGGACCAGGCCACGGTTTTCCATTCATCTAGGGACCAACCGATATGCTCACGTGCCCACGAGAGTCGCTGCAAGCGATGTCGTTCTGTCAGTAAAGGCACTCGAGTCGGTCTTCTGCTGGAATAGCCCAAGAAAGCCAAATTTCTCCGCACAGTTCTAACAGACAAGTCCCTTGTACGTCCCACATTGATTTCTGCGGTTATTTGACGCAGTGTTGCTTGTCTGTTAGAATTTACGACTCTTTGCAGACGTCGCCGGTCTCGGTCGTTAAGTGCAGGCGGTCGACCACTGCGCTGTCCATGGTTTGATGTTATGCCTGAAATTTCATACTCTCGGCACACTCTTGACACAGTGGATCTGGGAATGTTGAATTCCCTAACGATTTCCGAAATGGCATGACCCATGCGTCTAGCTCCAACTAACATTCCGCGTTCAAAGTCTGTTAATTCCCTTCGTGCGGTCATCATCACGTCAAAATCTCTTCACATGAATAACTTGAACAGAAATGAAAGCTCTGCGAAAGCACTGCGCATTTATACCTGTTCTACGCGATGCTACTGCCATCTGAAAATTTGCATATTGCTATCCCATGACTTTTGTCACTTCAGTGTATATTTTATTGCAATATTTCTAACTTTGAATTAAAGTATTTTAAGGAAGAGTATGTTTTATTGTATTTCGTAATTTCTTATTTTGTTCGGTGCTCGAGGTTTCGGGTTCAAGTCTCGGCGGTGCCATAGATGTTTGTAGTGATTCGGAATCCCCTTTAATCAGTAGACCTCGGTCTAATAAGACTGTACGGAGTTGAAGATAAGCCTGCCGTGCAAACCCTATCGTGCAAAAAGAAAACATTTTCTGTCTCGAAATCTGCCAGTATGCGGACTACGTTGGCATACCAGAGGACTATTGCCCCTACAAAGAAGATTTGGTTTAGTTCATCGCTCTAAGGTAATTGTATGCCCACTTTAGGATAATTAGACTGGAACCTAAAATTTAACGTGGATTCCGAACCAATAACAAACATATATGCCACCGCAAGAATTTGAACCTGAAGTCTATGGTACGAAAGGCCAGATAGCTAGCCAATTGTCTATTAAGCCGCCTTAATTCTTCTGTAGGTGACTGAATATGTGGTACTTTATGGTTATGCATAATTAAAGTTAATATAGTTTTGTTATACAATTTGATTGTTTTAAATGATGCACGGGAAAATGTATGTGCATAACTGTTGTGGATTTGTTATGCATATTAAATTTTTGAATTATGTATTGTCATTTCTCTTTTAATTTTTGTATTGAAGTGCCTTGTAATATATATATATATATATATATATATATATATATTGTTATATGTTTTTGCTTTTGTAGTTAGTAATTTTAAATAATGAATTGAACAATATGGAAGCTAACCAAAATAATCCTCTTCTGGGCATTATTTCAATCGAAATAAAATCAGCTTATTTTAAAGGCATCAAATAAAATTACAACGAAACTGAGAGTAGACAATAAAGACATGTAATCTAATTTAAAAACTACAACAGAAAACAATAATGCAAGACACTGCTAGAAACGCAGAACAAAGTATCTGCGTAATTAAATTTGCAGTTCCTAACTATCTAAGCTTCTTGAATCAAGTCTTGAACAATAAAAAATTAACAAGAGGAGGATAATTTTTTTTTTTTTTTGCAAAAGCTGTTTAATATTTTATTACTGATAAAATTGATTTCACAAGCAAACTTTCTCATTAATTATAGCAAGAAGAATGAAATCAAACATTCCGTTATTTTTATAGCATAAGATTACATTGTTTGTCAAAATAAATTTGAATGAAGGGGACATTTAATAATACAAATATGGAGTTCGTTGTTCCTGGAACATAAGTTTAATTATTAATTCAGCAATTCTTAGATTTATTTATTGAACTGGTTATATGATTATAACAATTAATTAGAATCTGAACTTTTGTTTGGATATAATCAGTACACATTTTTAATACACATTTCTGAAATTAAATTTTTTATTGCTTTATGTTTCTAAAATACGAATACATATAAAATGATAAAATAGCAAAAACCAACAATGTTTCATATTAAATACTTCGATATTTTTGCAGTTATCTCTAAAATTTATTTTATCGCAATATTTATAAGTTTCAATTGAAGTATTGGAAGGAAGAGGAATTATATTCTGTAATTACTTATTGTGGGGCCTGAAAATTGAGCAACCAGACCTCTGGCGAACGGTGCCACAGGCTTTGCGTTTGAGTCTCGGGCCATGAATTTTTCTAGTTGTTCAAAATCCACTTTATACTCTAGATCCCGGTCTAATGTGACTGCAGAGCGTTGGGTTGACAATTCTACTTCATAAAAAGAAAACATCTCTTGCCACGAAATCTGCCAATAGGCAGACTACCTTGGCCCACCATTGGCCGTTGCGCCAATAAAAAAGAAGACGAATGTGAGGAAATTTAAGGTTATGAATGTTATTGTAGTTTTGTTATACAATTTGATCGTATTTCAGTGAAACTTGGAAATGTAGGTGTTGTAAGTACTGTTGTAGATTTGTTAAGCAAATTCCTTTACATAATTTTTCGTCATTTTTCTTTTACATTTTGCATTGATGTGCCCTATACATATATATTATTGTTACATGTTTTTGCTTTTTTAGTTATTAATTTAAAATAATGAAGTAAACAATAAGACAACTAAACAAAATAAATCTTCTGGGCATTATTTCAATCGAAATAAAAGCAACTTATTTGAAGGGCATTAAATAAAATTGCAAAGGAACTGAGACTTGACAATAAAGACATGTAATCTAATTTAAGAACTACAGCAGAAAACAGTAATGCAAGACACTGCTAGAGACGCAGAACAAAGAATCTGCGTAATTAAATTTGCAATTCCTAACTATCGAAGCTTCTTGAGCCAAGTCTTAAACAATAAAAAAATTAACAAGAGGAGGGAAAATATTTCTTTTTTTGCAAAAGCTGTTTAATATTTTATTACTGATAAAATTGATTTCACAAGAAAACTTTCTCATTAATTATAGCAAGAAGAATGAAATCAAACATTCCGTTATTTTTATAGCATAAGATTACATTGTTTGTCAAAATAAATTTGAATGAAGGAGACATTATAATAATTCAAATATGGAGTTCATTGTTCTTGGAACATAAGTTTAATTATTAATACAGCAATTCTTAGCTGCGTGTATTGAGCTGCTTACATGATTATACAATTTAATTAAGAATCTGAACTTATGTTTGGATGTAATCAGTACAAATTTTTTTTTTTTTTTTTTACAAATTTTTGGAATTAAATTTTTTGCTAAATTTATTTTTTTATGTTTGTAAAATACGAATATAAATAAAATGATAAATTAGAAAATTACAACAATGTTTTATATTAAATATTGCGATATTTTTTTAGTTATCTCTAAAATCTTTTTTTATCGCAACATTTATAACTTTGAATCGAAGTATTGGATGGAAGAGGAATTATATTTCGTAATTACTTACTGTGCTCTGGCGAGGTACCACAGATTTCTTCAAATCCAGGCGGTGCAATGGATGTTTGTTGTGGTGGGTTCGGTCTAATGTGATTCTAAAGAGTTTGACGTAGGGCTGACAATCTTACGCCGTAAAAAGAAAACCTTTCTTGTCTCGAAATGTGCCAGTGGCAGACGGCCTTGTCCCACCATGGGGTGTTGCTCCTATAAAGAAGAATGTGAGGTCTTTTAAAGTTATGATATTATTACAGTTTAATATTATTATAGTTTTGTTATACAATTTGATTGTATTTCAGTGAAACATGGAAATTTATGTATAGTAAATACTGTAGTGGATTTGTTATACTAACTCCTTTACAACATTTTTTGTCATTTCTATTTTAGCTTTTGCATTGATGTTTTCTATACATATATATTATTGTGACTTGGTTTTGTTTCTTTTGTTGTTAATTTTAAATAATGAATTGAACAATAATGGAGTTAAACAAAATAAATCCTCTTGACATTATTTCAATCGAAATAAAATCCACTTATTTTAAGGTTATTAAATAAAACTGCAACGGAACTGAGACTTGACAATAAAGACATGTGATCTGATTTAAAAACTACAACAGAAAACAATAATGCAAGACACTGCCAGAAACGCAGAACAAAGTATCTGAGTAATTGAATTTGCAATTCCTAACTACCTAAGCTTCTTGAACCATGTCTTGAACAATACAAAATTAACAAGAGGAAGAGAATATTTCTTTTTTTGCAAAAGCTGTTTAATATTTTATTACTGATAAAATTGATTTCCTAAGCAAACTTTCTCATTAATTATAGCAAGAAGAATGAAATCAAACATTCCGATATTTTTATAGCATAAGATTACATTGTTTGTCAAAATAAATTTGAATGAAAGGGACATTTAATAACACAAATATTGAGTTCATTGTTCTTGGAACATGACTTTAATTATTAATTCAGCAATGCTTAGCTTTGTGTATTGAACTGGTCACATGATTATAAAAATTAATTAACATTTTGAACTTATGTTTGGATATAATCAAAACACATTTTTTATGTAAATTCCTGAAATTAATTTTTTTTAATGAATGTATTGTTTTATGTTTGTAATATACGAATAATAAAATGATAAATTAGAAAATATTAACATTGTTTCATATTAAATATTACAAAATTTTTCTAGTTATCTCTAAAATGTAAATCTTTATTTTTTCATATTTGTAAAATACGAACACATATAAAATGATAAAATACTAAATAAAAACGTTGTTTCATATTAAATATTAAGGCATTTTCCAATTATCTCTAAAATTTATTTTAAAGCAATGTTTACCACTTTGAATTAAAGCATTGAAAGGAAGATGAATTAAATTTCGTACTTATTTATTGTGGGGTCTGAATGTCAAGTAACTAGAGCTCTGGCGCTCGGTACCACAGGTCTGGGTTCGAGTCCCGATGGTACCACGGATGTTTATAGTGATTCGAAATCTACTTTAAGCCGTAACTCCCGGTCTATTATGACTGCAGATCGTACGACTAACGACCCTACCTCATAAAAAGAAAACATCACCTGTCTCCAAATCTGCCAATAGGCTACCAGACTACTTTGGTCCACCATATAACTATTTCGCCAATGATGATTTAGTTTGGTTTGTCACTATACAGTCATTTGTAGAAACTTTAGGCTAATTAGATACAGTTAAACGGGGATTCCGAACAGCTAACAAACATCCATGCCATTGCCAGAATAACTTTAATCCTGTTGTACTAAAGTCCAGAGCTCTAGCCAGTTGGCCAACAAACCGCATAGTCAAGAAGAAGAATTGCTTAATGTTTGACCTGCAGTATTTTTCTGACTGAAGTTAAAGAGATGAGGAATTGAAAATCTCCATAAATATTGAAAAAAAATAGGTACACTAAACCTGCAGGCCGTAAAATCTTTGAGATTCTTAATAAAAGTGAAGGAGTATGCGAATATTTCAAATTTCTCCATTGGAGATGTTGCTTTTCAGGTGCTATAGCTTTTAGCAATTCTCCATGCTATAGTATCACATTAAATCTAAGCATATACATTGTTTTTCAAAAATTAAGGAAAAATGAAACACATTGCGATTAAACGTTAAAAATTTAGATTTATAATAATTGCGGAAATTGGATTTAAAAGCTTGTTAAAAAAATAGAATTGAAATTTTATGATAGTTAATTAAGGATCTTTCAGAAGAATGCTTGACATAGTTTATTAGGAGAATTACTATGACGTACTATATTCATACCTTTATCCTACTACTATACCGCACCACATTGAATTCAGATACTATGATTTTTGGCATATTTCCATTTTGTGCAATTTTATGGCTGAAAACAAACTTACTGTTATATGTGTGTGGTTAATTTGCAAAGAAGTATTAGACTAATGTTTTCAGTGAATTTTAATAAATAAAGATTTTACAGTCACATATTTAATGATTTTTCTATAATTTTTGAAAATATGTGTATTGGCCATTCCAGAGTTTAAAAAATTCAAAAATGTGCGACATTTGAAAACAATGGCAATACTACACTCATGTCCATAAATTAAGGATAATTCAGAATCACACAGAAATTGAACTCTAAAATAAAAATTTCACCTGTAGAATTATCACACACATATGGAAGAATATGCAAATTACAGGAAACCACCAGATGGCGCGGATAGTACGTCACAATGACGAGAGTGTAAGAGAGTGGTATATAAGGAATGGTGGCAAAGAAGTAAAATTGTTCACAAGCGCTTTAAAAGCCTTTCAGTGCATTAATCGCATAGTCCTGGCACAAAGGAAGCATTTGGATGATTTTTTAAGTGGTAGAATTATCGAACGACTGGAATGTGGACGTAAACAGCTGGAAGTATCCGAGGAACTTGGAATCGCCCAGAGTCTCATCTCCAGGCTTTGGCAACGATTGCAAGATGATGGTAATGTGAGTAGATGTTACAGCACAGGTCGCCCCCGAGTTACAACGCCGAATGAGGACCGGTATTTAGCAGTTACTGCCAAAAGAAACAGACTTAGCACAGCATCAGACCTGTCTTGTCAGCTCTCTTCAGCTACCGGTACGACAGTTTCAAGGCAGACCGGGTACAGACGCTTGGGGCACATTGGTCTATATGCTCGTAGGCCTGTCAGATGTGTTCCACTTACCGCAAATCACTGTCGCCTGCGATTAACCTGGAGTAGAGAGCATGCATTGTGGACACCGCAACAGTGGTCTGGTGTGATGTTTAACGACGAGTCCAGGTTTAGTTTGCAGTCTGATTCTCGCCGGACTTTCATATGGAGAGCTCCAGGCAGCCGTTACCACCAAGAGAACACCATTGAACGACATCGTTACGGTGGTGCAGGATGGCTGGTATGGGGAGGAATTATTCTTGGTTCCAGAACTGACCTGCATGTTCAGAGTGTAACGATGACAGGCCACCTCTATCGGGATGTCATTCTGGAACAACATGTGCGTTTGTTTCGGGGCGCCATGGGTGCTGAATTTCTGTTTATGGATGACAATGCCCGTCCTCACCATGCAAACATTGTAGACGAATGCCTTCAATTGGAGGATATCACCCGTATGGATTGGCCAGCATACTCACCGGACTTGAATCCAATAGAGCATGTGTGGGATATGCTTGACCGACGAATTGCAGCCCGTCAACCCGCTCCCACCTGTCAACTGGAACTTCGGAAGGCATTGCTTGATGAGTGGTGTAATATTCCCCAAGATCAGATTGATAATTTGATACTCAGCATGCCTAGGTGTTGTAAGGCCTGTATTGCATCGTCCGGGAGAACATACTCCATATTATCCATCATACTAACCATGTTATACTGTTTTTTGTAAATAGGTTCTTTTTTGAAATTTGCTCAATTAAGTAAAAATCGCAGTTTTTATTAATTATGTCAAACATATAGCATCTTTTTTGCTCTTTACCTTTTGTTTAATAAATAGACTTTGCAAATAAGTCAAATTTGTTTTGCTTCTGTCTCTTTCTTTGCCTGAACTTCATTATCCTTAATTTATGGACATGAGTGTATAATTATTTTCATGTATTCTTGTTATTTATTTTGCCATATAATTGAAAGTAATTAAAATTCAGTATTATTTTCATCTTTCGTATTTTAAATCATTGCATAATTTTATTCATGATTGGAAATTTAATTAAATAATTATAGTATGTAAATTTCATAAGGTTTAATTATTCGTGAGATTTAAAGTTTTAACACTGAACAATCCCTTTCATTCCATCCCGATGAGATATTGTTTCTTAAAAGAATTATATCAACTATAAAAATTGGCAACAATAAAATACAGTGTTGCAAATAACTGTAACTTCTTTTGTACGAAAAACTTTGTTCTTAGTTTATTTCTTTTGTAGAAAAAAAAAATGACAAATGGGATTCTATCTCAACATTTTTTTTAACTTAAAAGATTTAAAACATCTTTCAAACTATCTAATTTTTTTCAAATTAAATTTATTATAAACTTGTTCCTTCATTTTGTTGAATATTTTCTTACAAATCGAAAATAACAAAAGTTTCGAGGCGAATTGCCTAATTTATAAATATTTTGAAAGGAAAGAAACAGTTCTGCACAGTTCAACTACTTACTTTTAAGAAGCATCACAGAAATCAGTTACTACTCATTGATGCATCATAAAAATACCCGGACTAAATATTACGGTTTTATTGAGTTTAATACTTTTTATTACCTTAAGTTTTCGGCTCACAACTTATATTTTACGAAGTAGGCTGTCAACATGAGACTTATGACTTCTGCAGTGATTATCATTCATTCGTCCGTAAGTCTGGTCGACGATTCTTTTAAGAATTGAGGATGCGTACCCCACCACTTGACAGCAGATTGTAAAAAGTCGCATTTTTTTTCAATGGCGTTAAAATCGAGCCATTTAACTGGCGCATGTTATCAAATGTATGATCCGAAATTCAGGCCGGAAGCCATCTGGCGTAATACATGAATACATGGTACAGTTGAAGCTTTAGTAGACGATATCCATGAGGGCCTGATGATCAAGTGCTGGCTATCTGTACCACAGGTATCGGGTTCAAATCCCGGCGGTGCCATGAGTATTTGTAGTGTTTCGGAATCCACTTTAAGCCATAGGCCTCGCTCTCCTATGACCGTAGAGAGTCTCAGAGCCAAACATACTTCTTCTCACCCACATCATTCCTAAACTGTAAAAGGGCAATTCAGCTCTAGGCACAGTGATGTGGTGTGGCGTAGTAGTAGACGACATCCGCGAAAAGACTTCTCCATGCAAAACTCTTTATTAATTACGTACTAAAATACGTAAGTATTACATATTCATTCATGATGTAGATAAAATTTAAAGTCTTTATATAAATATTAATATGTACTAGTGATTTAACATCAGTTGGCCAAATACACCTCGGAAGGCATTTATTTTTGAATATACCCCTAATGATCCGCCCTTCCTGTTGTTGCAGTAACATGGGTATTTGGAATATGATTAAAAGCTAGTTTCTCGTTCACCATCTATAGTAAAGTGTTGATTTAATTCCTCTTTGTAATCTTTTGCACCACTGCCAGCTGAGGAACGTTATCAGAATGGCTAAATAACCCCATACGATGCAGCTATTAGGATGTATTTTCGGAAAAATATAATGAAGCAATAACCTGTGGCAGTTTTTGAAGCAATTAGCAGTAGAAATATCCCCAAATGCCAACGGATTTTTTTGTACAGTATCGTCTTCCTTCCAGCATTATATCTTCAGATGCAATGTGGGGAGTTACTGTTTAATGCACTACATTAAACAGTAGGTGCTATTAGTGGCAAGAACACTCAAACTACAACACTTTTGTCGTGTTTCTGATTTCCTTTCAGTTGCTGATGTCTCGTTTATGGCTCCTCTCTAACTTCACAATCTGAAGATTTTAAGTACGTTTGACATTCTTCTGACTTGAACCTTTTTTAGATTCACATGCCCGAGGTGCATTGCAGGAAAGTGCGCCTTAATTTTGTATAAAAGCTGATTTAGAAATGTCTATGCATGATATATATATATATATATATATATATATATATATATATATAAATGGGTCAAAACTGTAACTAATTTCTAATATGTCTTATAAATAAATAAGAAGATTGGGTGTGATTTTTTAGGAATGAAATTTGTAGAGTTTTTATTTTTCAATAATCGCAATAATTTGATTTTCATCAAAATGTTAGGTAGGATTAAAGATTTACAGTTGAAAACTAACGCACGAAAATTAATACAATAAATGAACATTGCTATGGAAAAATGAAACCGGCTGGGTGTAATTTAAAATTACAATGCATGGAACAAATTATTTTACTGACTGTAAATATTTTTAAAAAAAGGCAAGATTTAATATTGAAGTTTTGTTGAAAACTTTGTTTGGAAAAATTCAAAGACTAAATAATTAACTACTAGTCTTTCTAATAACTTTCTCCAAAATTATCCTCTTAAGAGATTAAAGCACTTTAATTTTTATATTTTAAACTTTATCAGACATTAAATTTACCATTTAAAACTACTTATTTAAAAATGAAAATTTATGAGTCAATTTAATTTTTTGCTTTTTATTATTAGAAAAGGCAGATTAACTTTTAATTCAAAAACGACATCGAAAAAGAAGTAATAATCTTCCTACCCTAAAATTGTTATGCAAATATAAACAATGTAACGACACATTTTAACAGCAGAATTTTTAACATGCTTATTTGCTCAAAAATTAAATACCTTTAAGCTAGAAATAATTGAAAATATTAAGTTACTCAAAAAAAGCATTATCCTAAAATCACGTTTTATCAGTGATTTTAACTTAACTGTTCAATAGTTCTTATGGACTGCTTTCCATTGTTTTCTATCTATTCCAATTGCTTCTTATTTAAGTCAAAGAAATAAAACATTATATCCCCATTTTTCTGGATCAATCAAACAAGCAAAAAAAAAAACAAAAACATTCTAAGTTTTTAAAAATAAATCAAAAGACAGCAATTATTAAATCAATGTTGTTACCAACATTCCAAAATTATATTTCCCATAAACTCTTGCTAGATTTCATATATATATACATATTGCTTTCTATTGCCTATTATTACTTTTTATTGATTTCTATCTAATTCCATTGCTTCTTATTTTATGTCAAATAAATAAACATTATATTCCCATTTGTCTGGAACAAACAAGCAAATACAAAAATTATTTCTAAGCTTTTAAAAATAAGTCAAAAGAACAACAATTAACAAATCAATATTGTTATCAACATTCCCCAATTATATTTCACATAAACTTTGCTAGATTTCATATAATATATATATATACATCGATAATAATCTCACAGCCACAACTGTAAACAAATGTTTTCCGAAAACTATCGACATCATTATACCTCCTCTACAATCGAAAATCAACTCCATTGTTGCCAAAGAACAATACTTAAAACAGCAAATAAACCATAGTTATGTTCCGAGTTAGAGACATTCATTCGTTTCTGTGTTGCTTAGAGATATTTTCATTACTTGTTTCCGATCGGTTCAAAGTTCAACCACAAGGGTGCGCTCGCGTTTTCCCAACTCTAACTACTCGTTGAGCCTCTTCGGCCAGTCTTTCTTTCACAGAATTTCCGAGCGTACTTCCAGCGGATCATTTCTCTTCGAGGTTTGGCAGCGCTCTCGGCGAGAATCATTTCGCAATACGAGTTTTGGAACAAGTTAACAGATTTTTCCTAATTTTGTGGAGTAAAATAAGACTGTTGTGTTGATGTGTTTGACCAGAGAGAAGTGAAAAATGGATAATATTGGGGTGAGTTTGTTTCTTTTGTTAAACTGCTTAAAGTTTTGAAATATTTTAAGTGAAATATTTAATATTACTTCAGGTGTAGATTTCAGAATAATTGTTATTTGGTGAAGAAATTCTAATATAATAATGAAACGAATTTTATCAGAAAGAAAGAAATTTGAAAAAAATAGTTAAAAAATAATGATAATATTGCAAATTAATTGAAAAATTTTATTAAAATTATTGTTATTTTTTTGTGCATATAAATTTTCCAATCGTACATTATTCGTATAGACATGTGTAACATATTTAAAAGATATTTCAAATTTGTCAAATAAAAGTTAAATTTTCATAAATGTATTTCGATGCATTAAATATATCCTAAAAAATAAGTATTAATTGATATATTAAATAATGAGTTAAAATACTTTTAAACTAAATGTGTTATAATTTATGCTTTTTGGATCTATACAGATAATAAAAGCTATTAAATAAAATTTGTAATTGTTATAAAATTAAAAAAAATGTTAGTATTGAATATATAATGCAAATAAATATTATGTGAAGAAATTGTATTGGAATTTGTATTATTTTGTATAAAAACATTATCGAATATTTGAAGTTCAATTTAATAATTTAAAAAGTTTTCAACTAAATTGATTTTTTAAAGCTAATAATTTTGTGCATTTAGATATCCGACGTAAAAATTTTATAATCTATTATAAAAACTATTTTGAAATTATCTATAAGCAACATTTAATTTAAAGGATTTCTTTAAAAGTTTTTTAAAAAATACTGAATTTATGCTACTTTTATTATCTTTTTTAAAAATATTTTTTCAGAATTGATTTCAAATGTGTTTAAAATTAGAACTACATTTAAAAAATGTATGTTATAATAAATTTTTATAAAAAAATAAGACTTATAAACTCACAATTTAAATAAAAAAACTCTAGCTTTTAGAAGTATGTTTTTTTAGCTTTTTAATTTAGAATTTTTTTTTTTTTTTAGAAAGTCGTAAGTATTGTTAAAAAGTATTTAATAAAAATTAAAATATTAACTTGGTATTTTTTATTCAAAGAGAAACATTAGCATGGTATTTTGTATTTTAATCTTTTATACAGAAAATCTGAATGTTTTTTTAAAGTATTTTAACATTTTAAATTTCCTTATTTTAGATTTTATGATAATCACAATGTATCATTTCCATATTTATATGTTATGATGTATTACAAAAAATTAAATTTTCAGTGTTTACATTAAAAAGAAAAAATTATATTGAAAATAGTTTGTAATATTTGTTTCTTTAACAATTTTTAATTTAAATTTTAAATATTTTGATTTACTATTTTAACCAATCGTTAGTGAATATTACAAATAAATTATAGCGATATAATGTTTTCGGAATAAAAAATAATCTTGTAGAATTTTTGTGTTTTACGAAAGTATTTATGCATATACATTTTGGAAAATTTAATGTAAGGTAGTCAATGTTTCTAAACGATTAAAAAATTAAAATAAGACATAATTATTTTCCACTTACTTATTTTAAAGATACTTTTCTGAACTCAATTGGAACTCAACGAGAAAGAAATTTATTAAAATCTAGGATTAATTTCATAAGTAAGAGGATTTTCTCTTCTCTTACATCATGACTAAATTAAAGCGTTTAAAAAGATGTAGTGTTCAAAATATAATGAGATGAAAACATTATTAGTTTTATTATTTTTTTACAAAATTAGACTCAATTGTTCCTTCAAAAACATTTTTCATTACAGACATCTTTATCGATATTTAATAAATTTTAATGTTTATTAAATGGATATTAGCGGTCACTATTATTTCTTACCAATATTCATAATATGCAATTAAAATTATTTTGTAAATTGTAAGCATTTCTTGAAAGAAATAGTGAATTTATATGTAATTATGATTAATGTAATGAATTTATACATATTTATGTTTCAATGAATTTATACATAGTTATATTCAATGTTTCACTTGATTTATTCATTTTTATTACATTAAATTATTTACATTCTAAAGAAATTTATAAGATCTCAGCATATAAATGTTTTCTAATAAATACTGTAATAATTAGATTATACATAATGGAAAATGAAAAGATTTGGATGACAATACTATTATTGAATACAAATTTAAAATATTCAGTTTCATTTAAGAAGTATTTTTTCCAGCATTTTATATAAATTAATAGCAAATATCTTAAATGTTAAAAACAATTCTGCTCTCCAATTGATATTACAGCAATTAAGCAATAATATTGCTAATAACAACATAATAATTCACATAAAATAACAATATATAGCAGACTTTCTGTATACTAATTTTCCATGGGTTGAATTAGATCACTTCGGAAAATAAATGTTTTCAGTAAAAAATAAATAAATAAATACTCACATACTGATTTATGCTTAAATATATATAGCATATGTATGAATATATATATATATATTACTTGAACGGTTTTTATTAAAATTCATTTTAAAAGAATTAATTATAAACAGTAGCCCAACGAAAGGAGTTGGACTGTATGATTCTCAACATGAATTTCCTCATATTTGAGTCAGAAATCTGCAAATTTACTACATTATTAAATTTATTATGCTACAGTCTGTAATTTTCCATGACTTTGTCACAAGCATAATATTGTCAGACAGAATGTCAGTTATCCTTTTTGCAAAATGTCTAGTCCTGTATCTTTTTTCTAGACGTTTCGCCCCATATCTTTTTACAGGAGGCAATTTTTATTGTTTCATTGAGTTACGGTTTCTCTGATGAAATGTCTAATTTATACATGATTTCTAAAATTCCGGTGAATTTCTTCAATCCTTGAATTCTGCCCATAAAATATTAAGCTTCGAAAAATTTTGTATTATATTTATGATACAGCAAGTTTTATTTCTGTCGCGTCCTGTATATCGATTTTGTTAAACTTTTTCTGAGTTGATATATTTTGAACGCAGCTGATATAACATATTCTTGATAATTTCGACTTGTATATGTTTTGTTAAACTATTCTTTGATTTTAAGTTGTTTATGAATTTTCTTTTGCTTAAAACATTTTTTTTTTGTTTATTCGTCCTTTTAAAACTAAACCAATTAACAAAACATTGTTAACTTTTGTAAATAAATTAAATTAATGCACTTTATGTTATTTGAGTTGACTTTTCAGGTTGAAAAAATCAATGTGTAACCCCAGAATTTTGTGAATCCCATGTCACAGGGTAGACGAATATGTGGTACAATATATGGCTTGAAAATCATCCTTTTCATAATCACTGATAATCTGCTGTTACATTTTTAGTTTATTAAATTAAGTATTTATGTAAAAAATAAAAGTGCAAAAAAATTACCAAATTTACAGTTAAATTATATTTGAAATTTCATTGGATTTTAAATTAATTGTTTGGATCTTGAATGCATATTCACTGATCCTGATACACGAATACTCTTATCATGCTTCTGTTGGACCAACATAACCGGATTATCAAAATTCCAAGATCCACTTATTAAATTAATCTTGACATGGAATAAGAAAGATTATATTTTGAAACTTATATATATTCATCATATTTCATTTGTATAAATAATGCTGATAATATATGTATAAAATAATATATATATATATATATATATATTAAATATATATATGTATAAATATTTATTAAAATTTAAAAGATACATCAGGTTTTTTTTGTTTTACTTTTGCGAAAATTTGTGTGGGAATTCTTTGCTTTTTGTTTTATAAATATTTTTTAAACTAACACAATTTTTCAGAAAAAAATATTCACTTGCTAATGAGCGTTTGCAAATAGCAGTTTTTATTAGCAAATATAACGTGCCATTTATGATTTATTATAAAGTAAAATAAAAGCTATAGATTGTGGAAATTATTTCTATTCAAAATATCTGTATTTATTCATAATGGTCGCTTAATAGCTAAGAATTCATTAATAGTCTTAAATAAATATTTTTGCTCAATACAAATTTTTTTGAGTATTATTAGCTACAATTGTTTAGTATTAAATAAGTCGTGTAAAAGATAATATAAGAGAGAACATACTTGAACAAATAGGGAGTTAATTCGGCCATCTTAATTTATTTTGAAACAGCATTGCTTATTCAAGCATGCTTTGATGACAGTGTAAAATCTTATTTATTTTTAGAATATCCATATCCTAAGGCCTTTGTTTCAAATAAAACAGTTTATTTAATAAGCTACACAGAAAACGCTGTAAAACAATCAGAACATCAAATACAGCAGAAAACTTGTTTCTGTTTTACAATGCCGTGAAGTACTTCTTAAACTTAATTGTTAATTCTTCGTAAAATCTGCTTTGGTCATGACATTTGTATTTGCGTAAGATATTTACTTAAGTTTGATACTGTTTACTTGTTTAAAAACTCAGTTATTTTAGAGAGCATATGAAACTATATTGCCTCCGGTATGCAAATAAAATATAAATAAAAATATATATATATTTATTTATTTTAAGTAATTCATAATTGAGCAAAATAATTAAAAACCTTTTTAATTCTAATAGTGAATTTGTGTCAAATATATTTGACCATAAAGTTTATTATTTTTTTAATTTAAAAAAAAAGTTCATATGTTTCAAACTTAAGATGACTTAAAAATTAATTTCGATTTCCAAAATGCATTTAATTTGAAGATAAATTGCTTTTCGTGTACAAAATGTTTTAATTTGATTAATAATAATTCAATAGATTCAAAATTACTAAAAAATATGAATAATTGATTTTGATTAAAATTGGGTTTCTGAAGTTATTTTTTTATTCAAAGTAGTGCAAAATTAAAGACTTAAGGAAGAATATTGAACAGAAACTTTTTATATCAATATTTATTTTAAGTAGCATAAAGCGTTCATTCATCTATCAAATTAAAAATTGCTCGAATTAAAGTAGCACGCTTCTAGAAGAAATTTATGTAATTAATTTCCTTAAAGATAAGACGTTTCAAAAATTAAATGTGAGTTTATTGCATTTTAAAGGGGTATTTATGTTATTATAATTTTGTTTTTTTTTAATTTGAATAATACATTTTTAAAAGAAGAAATATATTTTAAACTAGATAGGAACATCTTTTTATTTTGAGCATAATTTATCAAGTGGAAAATCTAAATATGTATTTTATTTTTTGAAAATATCTATATCTATATGTAGAAAGTATTTCTTATCCCAAATACTTGTTTAAATGGTAGTATTTTTTGCTTACAAATAAATAATTATAATTTTTTTCTTCACACGTATGCACAGAAGCATTGTATGTTGGTTTATTAATAAGATGATTTATTATGAAGAGAAATTGAATGTCCCATTTGAGTGATACCGTGGGCTCTCTCTCTAATCTGATATTTTAGGGACTGGACACCAGTAGGAATACAGAGTGTACACTTAGAAAAAATATACACTAACCTTAATGAAACATTAAATTTATATAACTTTAATAAAAATTCATATTTATTTCACATTTCATTTTTTAAATTCATATTTCTGATATTTAGCATTTATCCTTAACAATAATTTGAAGTATTGTCGAAAACTTTCTGTGACATGTTTGTGTTTTAAGAAATTCTTAACTCTGAACCAAGATATAAGTGTTTCTTAATTCAGAAACTTAACATTCCTAAAAGTTTGATGATAAACAGTACTATTATCAACAGATTTTTTTCAATTTTTTCACGGTTACTCAAAATGTCATAAATCGTTGATTTACCAGAATCAAAAGTTTTTGAAAGACCAGTTGGAGTTAACCAATTATCAGATCTTTTCATAACGTAAAATTTGCCAGACAAAGAAAAAACGGTTTTTAAATTAAATAAGACATAATGAATTTTATTAGATAAAAATATTTTTTTCTGATTAAATCAGATATACTGATTACTAACTCTACTTACTCAACCAATCTGAATACTTCCTATATTTCTTCTTATATACGCTCTTTTCATTAGACACCAGATGTCCAATCACCAGTATTCTTTTAACTCAGTATAGGGGATCCATCAATTCCCGCGGGATTTTGGGTGGCCATCCCTAGTTTCCGTGACTTTCAGGCATTAGAAAAAGGATAACAAAAATATCACAGTAAACCATCAATTCACTTACGTCACAATAAATATCAATGTACATGCGTTAAGATAAATTGCTGAGTAGTAGCAAGTTAGAGACGATTAATTTACTGAAATTCAATATAACGATAGAGACAAGGTGCAAAGTGAGTGAAAAGTTAAAGCTTTAACAGAAAAGAATGGGTCATCGCCACAAAACGTGTATCAATATTGCGTCTAAATAGTAGGGGTATCAGAGAAAAGAGGGTTTACTGTGCCTTTGTAGCTTATTCGAATGCATAGTTATAATTGGTACTAACTTTTAGAGAATGTAAAATATTTGCTCAGGCATAAATTGTTCAATAATAATTCGCCAAGCATTGAAGTTTTATTAAATACTATATTTAATGTGTCCGCTTATTGTAATGGAACGATTTTGCATTTAAACCACAAATTATATTAGAAAAGTATTTAATTCTATAAATACTAAATACGTAAAATTTTTATATAACGTAGTATATTAAAGTACATTTTAAGGAAAAAAATTGACAGTAGAAATTCTTACAAAAATAAGTATGAAAAAAAATTTCTTACAAAAAAAAAAAAAAAAGAAAGAAAGAATAAAAACATCCATGAGAATTATGAAAGGTTTTCTTAATGATGCATTTCTAGTCTGATAATGTAAGTATATTTTTTTCATTTATTTGCTATATTAGCATTGGAGTTGAATTAAAGCGTGCAATTGTATCAATTTTGTTTAAGAATATCATATAAAAATATATAAAGTTGTTGTCAAATTATAAAAATATCTCCAAAAAGTGTTACTCTTCATCTAAAATATCTTACTCTCAAAAACACAAAGTGACTTTAAAATAAAATATTTTTCATAATAAATAACTTTAAAATTTATTTTCGCTTTAATATATTTCACAGGGATTGTTTATTTCTTAAAAATAAATAAAAAAACATATTTATTACACTTAGAAAATATTCACTAGGAAAAATTAAATTCTCAATGACAGTTAATGCTTTAACATCTTTATAATTTCATTTGAAAAAAAAATTATTTAAATTTTAAGTAATTTGAAAATTCTGTATACTATTCTACAATAAAAATAACTTTTAAAACGTCCTTTATACAATACCAAACCACATTTAAAAAACATCAATATGTAGTTACTAACTAATTAATGTAGAATCACTAAATGATTCACTTCTTCGTTACAAATTATAAACAGTTTAGTATTTTTCGTTAAAATATTGTGAATTCCATTAAACTTTTTAAAAATTCAGATTCTCTAAATTACATCTATTTATTTTTATTGTATGATTGTAATGCATATGTTAATTTTCCACTGTAATTTTTAAATGTATTTATTTCCAAACAATTTTAAATTCTATATCAATTATAGATGCCCCGTGAGAGATATAGCAAGCTAATATCTCTACTAAATCTATCAGTAGCAAGATAATAAAAATGTGATTTATAAAGACAAAACACAAATAAAGCAATTATAATTTTTATAACATTATTTTTTCCCCTTGGAATTGTACTAAAATAAATTAAATTCAGTTGTTAATCCCTGATTTGTCAAATAACGCCTTCGAATAATTTTATTAAATATTTAAATTCTGAAATAGACTTACTTATTAAAATTTTGAATATATTTTAACCTTATATATTACTCAATGAGGTTAAAAAATATCACACAAATAAAGCAATATTCCATACATGAAATCTAAATTAATTCATTATGTAAAGAATATTTATGTTGAAAACGCATTTTATACTAATACAATGTGATACTTTGTTTAATTTAAATGTATTTTTTTAATATTTTAACATCAGCCCACATATATTCAGAAAATAAGCTAATATCTCTACTAATTCCATCAGTAGCAAGATAATATAAAATGTGATTTATAAAGATGAAATACATATAATGCGTTTATAATTTTTACAGTATTCTTTTTTCCCCTTGGAATTTTACTAAAATAAATTAAATTCAGTTTTTAATCCTTGATTTGCCAAATAACGTCTTTGAATAATTTTATTAAACATTTAAATTCTGAAATAGATGTACTTATTAAAATTTTGGATATTTTTTCAGCCTTATAAATATTCAAGAAATGAAATCTAAATTAATTCAATGCGTAAAAAAAAACAACGTTCAAAATATATTTTATACTGATACAATGTAATACTTTAATTTAAATG